>OX104128.1:54771919-55047759 GCA_944470555.2 Heterobilharzia americana
TTAATTGATGGTCGAATGCCAAGCAGTTCAAAAAAGTGATCTGTTTCCGACACTTTACAGTTGATATGAAATAATAATAGTTACGATAATAGTGCACAAAAACAAATTTATTCCCCGCTGGAATCAGGAAGACGAAATGACGCCAGTTGGTGAAAGTCTTCGAGAAGCCAGTCGGTCGATGTGTTTTCTCTCGATGGAAGCAAAAGTAAACGTGGGGACATGGAATGTCCCCACCATGTTTGAACCTAGCTAGGCTGCCCAGATTGTAAAAAAGATGAGAAGGTATCACATTGATGTGTTAGGGATTTGCGAAAGAAGATCGAATAGAAGTGGACTCTTCAAACTCTCAACTGAAGAATCAATAATCTACTCTGGTCATATAGACGTCAAGCACGAGCACACCGAAACAGTGGCTATCATGATGTCCACAAGAGCATCGAAGGTTCACTCTCATGCAGAGGGAACCAATCTCCACCCGCAGGATCATGACAGCAAGGTTTAAATCAAAAGGACAGAAAGTCGCAACGATACAGTGCTACGCTACTAACCTACAAATAATGCAGATTAGGAGAAGAAGGAGGAATTCTAAAGACAACTCCAATCAACACTGGACAAGACACCACGTCTGTTGACGAAATCAAAATTCTAATGGGCGACATGAATGCCAAACTGGGAGGGGACAACACAGGAAGAGAACCAACCATGGGTCGAGAAGCGCTCGGTGAAATGAACGAGAAAGGAGAATTGTTTGCAGAATTCTGCTCATTCAACGATTTGGTGATTGGAGGCAGTGTGTTCGAGCACAAGGATATCCATAAAGTGATATAGGTTTCACCAGATGGATACACTAAAAATCAGACCAATTTTATCTCAATCTCAAGAAAATGGAGACGCAGTCTACTTGACACAAGGTCAAAAAGGGGAGCAGATGTAGGCTCAGACCACTTACTGTCTAGTGCAAGAAACCTTCCAAACCAAGTTGAAAGCCTTCAAGGAAGCTGGTGATAGACCACAGTTCAAGTACAACACTCGGAAACTGAAGGAAGAAACTACAAAATGGGAGATATCGGGGAACATCCCTGAAGAAATCGGTGTGGATGAGCACTGAAACTCTTTGAAAGCTATGTGGAAAAAAACCTACATAACCGCATTAGGAAGGAAGAAGAAAGAAGATAAGGAACGGATCTCGATGGACACATGGAAGCTGATACAGCATGGAGAGGATGATGGTGAACCAGAGTATAAACCAGTGCAGTGCAAGGATGAACGACGAGGAGAGAAACTGAGCACAATGTATTAAACACTGGACAAAGAAGTGAAGAGTGAGGGGAAAGACAAAAAACACTTCTATGACAAACATGAAAGTGAAGCAGAACAGGCTGCCGGCTGGTAGGAGAGACTTGACAACATTACATCAAATAACCATATTACTATCTGGAAAGACATCAATACAGGACCAGATGGAATTCCGCCAAAAAGCACTGAAAGCAGACGAAGAGACAACGGCGGACATGCTCACATCACTATTGCAGAAGGTCTGAAATGAAGGAAAGGAAGGTACCTGCCAAATGATTGGAAGGAGGGTTACCTTGTCAAACTTCCAAAGAAGGGCGACCTAAGTCTTCGCAAGAACTGGCGCGAATTCACGTTCCTGTCCACTGCAAGCAAAATATTATGCCGCATCATTCTGGAGAGACTAAAGGATGCACTGGATTCAAAACTACGACCCGAACAGGCAGACTGGATTCAGAAAGTATAAATCATATGCGGATCACATTGCAACGCTACGCTAAGCATCATCGTAGAACAGAGCATAGAATGGCACTCAACTCAACTCAACCTCAGCTTCATCGACTTTGTAAAGGCCATTGATAGCGTCGATCGACAAGTAATTTGGCAGTTGCTTCAACACTATGGAATACCACAAACCCTTATCAATCTCATCCAATAAGTATATGAAGATGCCACATGACAAGTATTTCACAATGGGAGGCTCAGTGATGCCTTTGCAGTGAAGTGAAGACAAGAGTGATACAAGGCTGCCTACTATCTCCCATGATCTTTCTTATTGTAGTGGACCGGATCTTGCAGCAAACAGTGAGGAGCGAGAAGAAGGGGGTACGCTGGGCCGCGGAAAAGAACCTAGAAGATCTGGATTTTGGCAATCACTTATGTCTAATGTCACACAAACCTGAAGATCTACAGGCAAAAACTAACAAGTTGACAGAAGAGGCAGACAAGACGGTAATTCAAGTGAATGTAAAGAAGACAGAGGTGATGATGACACCCAACCAACAACAACAAGCTCCAATCACCATCAACGGGAGAAACTTAAAGTAGGTAGCCTCTTTCACCTATCTAGGCAGCACTGTTCCAACCACAGGCGGTGGCACAGACGAGGATGTCAAAGCCAGCCAGGATCGGAAAAACAGCAAGACAGGCATTCCTTCATTAACCTGAAACCAGTGTCGAGATCTTCTGCACTGCACTAAGCATAAAGAGTGAACAACATCTGGATTTTCACCACCAACGTCAAGTCAGTGCTTCTATATGGCTCAGAGACTTGGCGCGTTACCAAAAGGGATTTCCAACAAACTGCAGACATTAATTAACAACTGCCGCCTACTCTCACTCGATACTGAGGATCGGATGGATGGCCAGAATAATAAGAATAAGCAACAAGGAACTCACTGTGGGAAGGAACCAACGAAAAACCTATCGCTGAACAAATATGCAGAAGTAAGTGGAGATGAATTGGGTATACACTGAGAAGGCCGGCTTGGGACATCACGTGCCAGGCCAGACACTCGAGTGGAACGCAGATGGAAGAGGACAAGTTGGGCGTTCGAGATGAAGGTGACATGGAGGAGATCATGTGAGGAAGAAATGAGAGATTCTGGGCTGTCGTGTTGCCAGTTTGAAAAGACTGCAGAGAACAGAGTGGAATGGAGGCGTGCTACTGAAGATCTATGTTACAGTAGGAACCCAAGGGACAAATAAATAACAAATATAAACAATAATAGTGCAAATTCAGTTGACCAGTGACTAAAAAGTCCCAGTGTTGTTGGTATAAAACATAATTCCATAAAGTCTAGACTAGGTATAAGATACAAAATACTGCTTGAAATGGTTCATCACATAACACTGATAGTTTTTTCGAGAAGGTCTAGTTTCTGTCAGTCCGTTAAATACTATTTGGAAGTGAAACAGAAATGAAATTTATTTACTACTTTAAATAGAGAGAAAACGTTCAGCACAAAATACCATACATGTGCTGTGATAAATTAGTGACAACAAATGAAGATATGCGAATAAAATGAATGAGAAAAAGAGATCAGTTTTTTGTTTCACTAAATAAAACTTAGCAGCCATGTGCATTTTTGTGCAGTTGGTAGTGAGGCACGTCTGCTGTGGTACTAACCGGCTGTCCAGATCTCCATAGGTGAAAAGGCAATCGATAATATGATTGACCGGTTGTTATTTGAAAGTCTAGACCAGTGAGTTACAACTCTTTTTTTTGGGATATACAGTTAGCTTTATGCTCCTCATCCACCTGTATAAGAATAAAAGGTGAAAGATGAAAAAGTGTTCGATTTATTTATCTCACTTGGAAACTTTGTGACTAAAATGTCATTTTTTCGAATAATTTTGGAAGCATCTTAATTCTTAGTACAAAAATGTAATTTTGCAATACAACTGTGGACTGAGATCAATGTACTTCTTAAATAACCAGCTGTGTTTCCTTGTTCGCTTTAAACATGTGCAATCTATCTATGCATTAAATAATCACTGTTTGTCCACTAGAAAATCATAGGAAGAGTGGCATGACATTTTCGTCAGTTCAGATTATTATTTACTTCCACAGTTAAATTTTTAGAATCACGTAAACTATGCTTCATTGAACAACCACTGATAGAGACCACGTTCACACTGATTTTGATTCTATTAATTACATGATTGCAAGACAATACTTATGCCCATCTGATTTCCCAATATTAAAAAGAATACATGTAATAAAAATTCATTTTCTTGTTGCATGGCTAATATGTGAAAATGGCTGTAAAATTATTTCATTAATACAGTTTCTGGTAATATGAGTAAAGTCTTCAGCACATATTTTTACTTCCTAGTAGATTGATCAGATGTTTTGAAAAATAACTGGTAACCTTTGATAAACTCATAGAAACAAATTTGTGCTGTCGAAAAATTTTGATGAGTTAATAAAAGTTTCAGTGTTTTGATTAGTGTTGAATTCATACCAAGATGGATAAGCAAATATCCAAGATATAATAAAAGTCAAGTATACTGTTTGACATAAGTAAAAGGTCTAAACGCCTATATATGGTCTCCTAGTTCAAACAGTTTGAAAACTAAAGGAATTTGCGATATTTCCTACGTTCTGTTTGTTCCCAATAAGACTGTATGATGAAATGTAGAACGAACTAATTATCTTTAGCTGTTATGAAGTGCATCGCTTCGTAAAGTTGAGGTGAAAATTTAACTGAAGCGAATCCTTTTGTGTTGCATATTTCCGTCGACAATTTAGTTGTAAAGTAGAAGTGGCTGAATTTTTTAGGTCTTTCACTTGGACTTCAGTTTACAACTAATACTGTCGTCTGAAAGAATAGCATCGTGTGAATAACACTTGACAGCTTTACAGATTTCATCTCCTATGGAGTAATTCTTTCACTGCTGATAAGGCAGTATGTAAAATAACAGTTTTATCATCAGGTTATATTCATAGTATTTTTAAACGTTTAGATAATCAAAACGATTTTACATGATTAACATATGTCCTTAGTTCATGAATCCTGTTGTTAAATGCATTTTCGAAACTGATACAAAGTTATCACATCAACCCACATGAAGAAATTTCTTTAACTCGAATTTCCAAAGTAAATTATTTGTCAGCTTATAAAAAGTATTAATCCAAATACTAACGAGAATTGAATAAAGAAATAGCATGATTTGTAAAGTTGCTGTTACACCTTACAAAGAAGCTAATCAAAGGAAAACCTTTTAAGCAAAATACAATACAATTTGGATGAATTGAGAAAAGCCGTGAGCATCATAATTTAATATAATTATATTGTGGATGTTAGCCAAAGGTACCGCAATATAACACTGATTTTCCTGCGGTCGAACAATTCTAAATTATTCTTCGATATCTTAAGACACAGTATCATTAGTAAGACTGACAGTGTAGCACTGTACACATTAATAGCAAATGACGAAATTCAGTGTATAATACTATCATAATCTGCTGATTATCATTTCGAATAATGGAAAGTGTACGCTATGTGTTACTCCATATTCACCGGTTAAAATATCGAGGAAATTCGCGATGATATTTCAGTTACATATCCGACGAAACTTTGCCGTACTATGTCCAAGTGGAAGAAAAACATTAAAGCCATTTATTCAGAGTTCTGGAGATTTCTGAAGTCAGCATTTGTGTTGATAGTACAGAACTAAAAGAAAATAAGCGTGATATACATTTTAATCTACTTGATATGACTCGGTATGATATAAATGAAAAGAATTGTGAAATAGCATAACTTCAGTGTGGTTTCGATGCTTTGCAAGTGTCTGAGTTCTTCATCGTATTGAATTAGATATTTAGAATAAACTATAGGGGGAAAATTCCAGATGATGCTTTTGTTTATGACACTATCTGTAATGTATATTTAGGCTTATCCAATAAATGTATAATTGTTTTTATATCATACCGTCGTTGATTAAACCGAATTGACCGGTCACAACTGCTCCTGTGCGTATGCCTCGATATTGCCTGAATTCTAATTGTGTTAATGATGGATCGTCGGTAAAAGTGGAATCCAGGATACGCATTTCGTCCCAATGGGAACAACAACCCTCACTGGGAAGCAGTTACATCCAGCTGATGAGTCCTAAATAGGACGAAATGCGCATCCTGGATTTTACTGCTAGCCACGACCCATCATTATCCAATAATTAACCTAATTATTACAGTGTGAAACTACAAGCCCTCTCAGATGCAGTCTCAAATCAACTCACTCCTTATAAAATATATATATATATCTTGGATGCAATCAAGAAGCAGCCAGAAGCCTAAATTCTTTTAGGAAAATGTAGATTATTTTAGATTTCATGCAAATGGTTTCCATTATAAACTTGAGAAGGTCAAGAAACACAAATTACAAAAAAGATTTAGTGTTAATTCATTTTGTCCTCGTCAGATGCTTACAATCTATCCAGATTTTTAAAATGAGAATGACAAAGTAATCTAGCATAATTGAGTTCATCAAAAGGAGGTCAGTCACCGTATATTTTCAACAAGCAAGATATAATAAGATGATAAGACTAGAAATAACATGAATGGTAATGGGGATTATAAGGCTTGGCAAGAATTTTTAGTTATTGTTGAATCCTTTACATATTCTTGACGAACAAAAAGACAAAAGTATGTAGAAACAAGAAAAAAACTTTGTGAGTGAATCCAGAGAATCGATGAGGGTATAATCACAGTGATACAAAAACAAATATGTTGAGTTGAACCCAACGGGATAAAACTGTAGCTTAGTTTGAATCAAAATGTTTACTACTAATGATGGAGATATTAAAAAATCGAATATCATACGGTTTGTACACAAGCCTCTAAACTGGAAAAAAGATAATGACCGCTCCTTTTAAAAGGTAAAAATAGTATTTCAGGCTTTGAAACACGTTAAAAAATGTCGGATGAACTCTTTATTCTATCATTTCAATGTATTTGATCCGGTAAATACATATAAATTTGTATGCGCAGCTGGAGATAATATAAGAGTACTGTCTATCAATGACTGCACAAGCAGAAATGAAGTTC
Source organism: Heterobilharzia americana (assembly GCA_944470555.2). Classification (NCBI taxonomy): domain Eukaryota; kingdom Metazoa; phylum Platyhelminthes; class Trematoda; order Strigeidida; family Schistosomatidae; genus Heterobilharzia; species Heterobilharzia americana. The sequence goes on from OX104128.1 coordinate 54,778,764, forward strand.
AGAGGTTCAAGATCAACATAGACACCGGGTAAAGGATTTTCTTTTTATGTTAGCAGATATATTTTCGTCACATCTTGAACTAAGAAAGCTGAAATTGGCAACCAGGAAAAATAAACTCCACTCCAGATGAGTAGATGATGCATTTGTCATGTATGACAGTTATTACCACGTATCTTTTTAGCTCAGATGCTCCAGTGTTGAGCAATTAAACATTTGTTTCATAAAGAAACATGGATACAAGTGTGCATTCAACTTTGTGTATATTAACACTAAATGTACAATGAGTTTTGCAGTCGAAACATCTCTTCACAAGAGGGACACAGAGAATGGTCGCTGTTTCAGTTTCAACAACTGGCCAGATGACTATGAGTGATCACCGTTTACAGTACTCGTTGTGTAGAGCAAAACGAATATACTCAACTGGCTATTTGCATGATTAGTTGACAACTATACAAGAATTGTTAAACGAGAATAGCTATTAACAAATATGTAAGGAATTAATACAAAAATCAGATGAAATAGTAAGTAACAAAAAGACAATTTGATTTTACAGCTGATATGACAGAAAAATTAAGAGGTTAGACAGCGCATTTGTCAGAAAGTATGCTCATTGAGATAGTAATTTACGAAAAATAGTCCTTTCTGTAAAAAAAATTTAAACAGTGTCCGTATCATATGCTTTCACCAACCATAGTCAGGTTATGTGGTCTCTCATCGAAATCGCACACAAATATTTCAGAATCATAATGCAAATGTGCAAAACTATCCATTTCCATGGGCACGGGTTTAGATCTTCTAAGTAGTGAATTACTATCAGCCTCAAAAATCTAGACAGAATAATTAAAAATAACATTATTACCCTATTTGCTAATAATTTTGCCTAAAAGCCATATGCAGACCTTGAATCTTAGTAATTATCATTAGAATTCTTGCCCGCCTACATTTTTCCTTTCTTTAAACATCTGTACAGTAAGTTTAGCATCAAGTGTGTTGAAATAAACAAAGTTATGGAAGCCAGAACTTCAATAATCTTCAGTACGATTTATTTTTATACATTAGAAGTATTTACAAAGGAGTTTTCCCTTATTTTCAAAGCTGTAAATAACAATTAACACACAAAAAAATACCTAAAGCTCTGTTACTAAAGTAAAATATATATGCATATTCTTTAGTCTTTACAATAATAACATGGACCTTTATTGTGACAGAAAAAAACAGAATAAGAAGAATCTGCCAGAAAGCTATAAATGTATTTCACCCTCATTTGAGGTACCTTCTTAGTGAACACTACGACTTGCCTCATTATATGATACAGTAGAATTTTGAAGTGAATTATACCATATATTTGAAATGTCTCTAGTTCGCTTAATTAAATTTTTGGGTCTTAGAAGTCAATATTCCTTTATTTCAAAACTCTACAGCAAAGAATCAGTAAAAAATATTACTCCATCTCAAAAGGTCCGTATATTGCCAGTTTGTTAGTGAACATAAAGGAATTATTGTTTGTATACATTTAACATTGTTCAATTGTTTTTGGTTTAGTTGATAAGCCATTGAACTATTCATTTTTGCCCATTGACAGAATGTAATTCTCAAATTCAAATAATGACTTTGTTATGCGATGAAATAATTCACTTGAAAATTCTAGTAAAGATATAGTCTATTTAACTGAAAGACTTTTTCTGAGTGTTTTCGTCATACAGATTGCTTCAAGTTATTTATAATCTTACCGTTTTTAATTATTAAACGATGGAAGGTGCTTCTTGTGAGGAACATCATAAGTGTACCTTGGTCATATTTTCTAGAATTGACTTCAGTTTACGCATAATGAGCTCTCGGTTGAAGTTTTGCAGAATAAAATTGTTCGTACCATCTAAATCTAACGATCAGTCAAGTGCTGAACCTATATTTAATGTCTATTATGAGTATCATATGTGGCATGATCAATACAATCATAGTTAGAGAAGAGTAGTCCAAATGAAATCTTTGGCATGTGTATCATTAGTCATCGAATTTATATTGAATGTTTTCAAATGAAGAGTACTTGTTTTACAGTCATTGAAAGACTTAATTCATTAGTGAAACGGTTAGAGTGACAGTTATCAAACCACTGTTTACAAACTGAAGCGAAATATCCCTTATGAATTTTAAAATCAAAATCTCTCGTACATGATCGAACAAGATATATGTAAACCACTTTCTGTATCTAGATCGTCTCATTGTCTGATTTCATACACGTAATTAAGAGGATATAAAACAATTTAATTCAAACTAGTTTGCACAAATCATTCTCCTTGTAGAGAGCAATAACACTGATTTCAACCAAATTCCTGAATGATGCAGCAAATATTGATAAGTTATGGTCACTGTAGAAATCAAAGGCCTGAAAATAGCATACTAAATAATGCGCTAATATTTTAAGTAATCATTTACTTTGATATATACCTGAGCAAGCCATCCCTGCAATCGTGGATCAAATGATTGTACTCAACTTCTTGTTCTCAGTTCACTGTATGTATTCCTAATATTCTCTCACATTAGGTGAATATCTCGTTATTTTTTCCTTTTTATCTGCTTATCTGATACAGTGTTGGAGAGATAGTTTTGAATTTACTATACCACACATAAATTTGATAACCTATTTGCTAACGTTTGCTATGTCCCAAAGTTTTATGAGTACAGCACTATGAGGTACAATGTATTTACTAAACGAACTGTAATATTTGAACACCGTTAAAAGCAATTTGCAAGGATTATTATGCGACTACTTTAACTATGCCTTCCACCTACAGATCTGAAGGCGTAATGTGAACTGTAGTCAACTGAATGCTCATTCCTTGTAAGAATGTTTTCTAGATATCTTATTACCAGATATCAAATGTAATACATGGCCGATATACTGCAGTATGAAGCCGTATCCTGACATTAATGGAAAGCTTCATGACGACCAGTAGGAGGATGTCAAAAGTCCACTTTAGGTTTGTTTACATTCAATGTTTTGGTTATTGTAGCAACACATATGCTAAATAATTTGGTTGCTCCCTCCCTTGAATCACAGCATAAGCATATGAACCACATTGTGGTCAACATTTAACCTTTTAAAGCCTATGCAACTGTCATTCGCGACGTGACACTTGTTTGCATTTCGCCTACTGCATTCAGTTCTCAAGAGACTAACCGCAATTCGGTGATCATCATAATCCTTATCCGTAAAAAGTTCGAATTAAGGTATTGAGCAAATGGCATAACTAACCAGATTCATCATCAATACATACAAGTGTAGATGAACATCCGAATTCAAATCTTCCCTATGGTTATAGATCTTCTTGGAATAGAATATCGTTATGTTGCCGAAAAATTAAAGCCTCCTTGAATTTATTCGATGAAATTATCGTAGGAATTTCACAGATCGAATTGTGAATAGGGAACAATATTTTCATTATCAACTTAAGAAGCTCAAAATTTCACTCATCAGATGTTCAGAAAAGCCTAGTGATTTGGATGCATTTCGATATGTAACATGCCATCTCCTTTACGTTTTAAGTAACAAAAGTGAAGGAATAGTGAATTTCAGTTACTTCACTGAACTGTTGCAGTAAAACTTTCAATTAGATTGACAGATTACTACATTTAAGTTCTTATATGACTGTCACAACGAGTGGTGATATTGCTTATCAAATTTTGAAGTTCAAAACAGAATACAGTGAAAAGCACCTTATTTGTCATAAAAATTCCCATTTTGCGAGATGTATAGGAATATGCCTAATCATGCTTAAATTTCTTGTATTCGTCTTATGACTCACTCTTGAGAACTCTTCATGTTTCAATACTGTCTGACTGTTTCACAGATTGGTCTTGAAAGTCATGTGCCTTAATCGGCTACCAAACAGCTGTAATTAGAAAAAAGGTGAGTTGATGACATCTTTATCATTTGTGATGAAGACTCGCTTGAAATCTCAGTGGTTAAAACTCTGACAGTTAACTTTTAGAACTTAATGTAGATTGTTTTTTTGATTCATTACTTTCATCCCTGGCTGTACCTATAATAGGAAAATAACATAATTTGATCCATCCGTCAGAGCATACCAGATGAATACTTTCTTGAAGGTTCGCTAAGTTTCAGTGGTCTCTTGCACCCGATACTAGACAGAACCTTGTTCGTTCCTTATTTGCAAGGATTTAAAATATACTATATAAAGACGCACTTTATGGGAAGTTGAACGTTTGCAGGATACCCTAACATCAAAATGATATCCACCTATATTCACTGATTTTAAAGTGTGTGAAATTCCAAGATTTGCGTCCCGTTATGAAGGACAGATCAATCTACATGAGTCTAAAATCCAAAAGAAATTTTGCTTTTAAATTCTAAAAATCTTCCAAGATATTCGAAAAAGATGTAGGCTTTAGAATCAACTTCTCCAGTAGATAGTCACCCCACCAATGTGTTATGGCAATGAATGTGATCTCCGCATGAATCTATCCGTCCACTGATTCCTTATTCGCTTACGAATTTCCGTTGGACGCGTTGGCAGTATTTTCCAGCTTAGATGTATCATTTTTCAAAACGTCATTAAGTCTGTTCAGTAGGTCTCCTAAATTAGCTGATATCAACCATTTTTATGTTTTCAAAGGATTTCAAATGCGTTATATGAATGCCAGCAAAGTATTGGTGATTCACATGTACGGAGCTGATCTTTTATTTTGAAAGCCTGATGTACTATCACCAGTCATATTGTGACAAAAGTAGTGTTGTTTTTAGCAGCAAAGATCTATGACTTAACTTTAGATATCTTCCATCGTGTTAGAGTTTTCCTGCTTCACGTTGTTGCGAGTTTTATGTCATACCTTTTTTATGCCTACCTTCTCTGCTGGATTATTCTTTTTATTAAGCACCAAATTTAGAAACAAGTTACTATGGTATTATTTGATTCATTTCGCAAGATTTTTCACACAGAAATTTGGTATTCGTAAGTGAAATTTAAGATAGTATGTGTTTATCCCTTTACTTAGTGGATCTTTTGATTATAAGAATGGAAGAATGGTCACTCGTTTCTTTGGATGTTATACATGTGGTCACAAAATTAAATATTGTTACAATAATGAAGCTTGGATATATGGCTAAACGAACCTTTTGATTGAGTCATTATTTTTAAACCAATCAGAATTCACTTGTTCGACCTTATTATTCAAGCTGCTGATTGGTTGATAAACTCAGGAAATAAAAAGAATTTTTAATCATCATTTATTAAATAATTCCGTAAATAATGAACTAGTCATTTTATTCATTCAACACCTCATTAAGCAGAGTTAGAATAATTGATGTTTTAAGTGATATAATGGAGGGTAAAAGCTTAATGTTTGTAAATTATCAAGAAAATTAATTTAAAAATATTCTCAACTTTCAAATCATGACATGACTCTGACATATTTAAGGACACTTCTACTTTTATAGACTATGCTTCAGTTAGCATATTATAAAAATTGTCAAATTCTCCTACTAGTAGCAAATCTTTTATTATGTTGTGGAGATTTTATGGATTTAATCAGCGAATCTATTTGTGCAGCTAAGTGTTTAAAAACATTCACGGATTCGGTAAGTTATTAAATGCTGATATGTTTGTGTAGTTTTTTATCAATGTTGTAATATTTTCACCTTCAGATTATATTTTTGAAATTCTGATAATCCCTAAACTGATATGGGAAATATTGTAGGCAATCTACCTTTCAACGATGGAAACATTTATTACATCTTATTTTCAAGCGTCTGTAGAGCAGAATCTATAGGTGGAGATGGTTGGTTATGTAAACATTCTATGATATTTATACTTGTAAAATGCTTTCTTATGGCATTTGTCTGATGACTAAAATTATGGTATAAATTGCTAACTTAAAGTTGAGGACTGCATTGAATGCATCTAACAGATTTTCGTCCATTTATGCTTTCATTTTTTTTCACATCATCAGCACTGAAAATAAAGTATTGCTTTACTCAGTCATCCATTGAAAAGACGCTATCCACCTAGCAATAAAGAGAAGACTATTTTTTCGTTCCAAGTTTTGATATTATCACCTAAATGGCATTAAGAATATTAAGCGCATTAAAAGTAATAATAATAAATGTCGGTTAAGTAAATAAAATTACAGATTATTGTATTCCGCCAATTCAGAAGGAAACGGTACATTACACTGCAAATATTTTTCATGTTCAGTACTTTACATCTTATGATTCAAAGGTTAGCAAAATAAACTGGAAGAATCTCCGTGAACAAATAAAATTCATTAAAACTTACTGTCACCATCAAAACAAAAATTATTTGTAAAAATGGAAAGGTGTTCAACTTCGTTAAGTAAAAATAACGGATATATTCAAAGGAGAAAACCGACTTCCATGAGACTTTTTCATCTCATACTTCTGTTTATATACCTGAGGTGAATAATTCGTTACCTACTTGAAAGTTATTTCAGTCTTTAGCGATAACTATCTTTCATGCATCTAAATGCTTTTATCTACTACAGTTATGAAGGCATGAATGATGTTTTTATTGCTTTTTGAAATGTCTTACTCGTAACCAACAGTAATCTGATAGAAGGAATGAACCAACTTATTCATTATACTGAAGATGAATCACTCAAAAATCTTGAATTAGTTAAATTGAGTTACTCAGTATTCCCTATGAGTAAGTCATACATCAACCATTTTGGAGAAAAGATAACATATTGAAAACTGCTGTGAAAATACTTACATTGTATGCCTTACCTGGAATATCAAACCGGTGAAACCTTGTTAAAATGTGGAATTATTTTGTTATATACCTACATGAGGTACTGCTTATTAAAGGATATTTACCCCATCTACACACAGATCCAACTAAATGTTCTAAATCGAATACAGCTGTTTGATATATGCTGAAATAATAACCGGGAACGTGTACGTTATCAGTTTAAAGATTGTCTGATGAAACGTTTTCCATGAATAACTTCCTTTATTTAGTTTATGTCTTCAGATGATACAATCGCACATTAATTATCCAATTCCTGTTGATGATGTTTATAATATTATTCATTTAATTTAAAAGCAATGATATAACTGTATATTTTGTTTACTCATCTGCTAATACAGTTCCTCATTATCATGCTGCTTATTTAATAGAACGAATATAATTCTTTAAACCCACTTCGGTAAATTAATTTCATACTGCCGCAATTTTCTTTAACTGACTGATGAATACAAAGAAATATATCTAGTAATAAATGTCATTTTTCTATCTATTCCTATAAACAGGCAACTTTTTCTGTTGACTGCGCATATTTTCTCTAAATCACGTAACTTGAAATTAAATACCATGTTTCCTATCGTGAGCGGCAACTTTTCAAGGTTTCAAGTTAAAGCCTTATGTTGAGTAGCTTACTTCAATTCGTGAACTGCTGATGTCAGCTAGAAGCCTTTTTTGATACCAATAGGAAAAGACAGTATGCATACTTGAAGATGCATAGTTCTTTCTGAGATCTCGATTGGCACATTTCAAGATTACATACAACGTAAATGTTAGATTTCTTAGTGCAAACATAGTACTCAATGTAGGTTCTAAGAAACGTAACCGCAATAAATGTATCCTACGTCTGCATTAAAACTTATTTTGACATTCCATACTAAAACTGGACAATCTCGATAATCCAAGCTTCATAAATGTTGGTGATTTGCACCGAAATTTACGATCTATCGCTCTGTTTAGGCCAGAGGAGTATGAAACACTTACCACAATCAACTAAGAATTTCTAATACGATCTAAATATTTCGACTTGTTATGTGAGATGAAAATAGACTTTAACCTTACCTACGCATCTTTGATAATTCAGTTTTGACTGTATTTCTTAAGAAGCTTCGATCAAATATAAAGGTTTCAATATCGAAGTTATTCATCTTATAAATCCTGAGATTCATACAAAGATAACGTTTTCCTTATGAGGTACTTCATGTAGTCTCAAAGGTTAAACAGTAACGAAGTATTTATACACTTGAAAATTTAGAATGCATCTAAACAGATTGAAAATCGTGAAAAGCTGAATGCTACAAATTTGTAAGGAATCTAGATACTCCATATTTATCGTTTTTCTTTATATGACAAAATCTATATTCAAAAAAATTGTTTTTGGTTGAAACTATGCAGCATTCCAATTTGCGTACGTTTTATGATCATTTTTCCAGCAAATATTACAAGATCTTGCTATTAGTATTCAGCATGTAACACTTTTACTTGTGATTTCAAATGAAATTTATTAACAATTGAGTCGATCCTGAAGATTTTTTGGTTGCAGGATTGTAAGTTAGCCAAACTCTAAAACGGATATCCATGGCTTCTCACCCATCTTTAATTTAAAAGCTGTTTTTTACTTAAAACGTATTCCTGGCTGTAGGTGACCGCAGTCTGCAATATTTTTACTTTAACTGTTTAATTGATGTTCATAAGTAGCTTAAATAAATAATTTTCGGTAGTTCGGAAAATGTGATGCAAGCAACTCATGGCTTCGTCAGTAATGTGTGTTATTTTGACTGCCTACTATCAGTTTTTGAATCCGCCCCTTCAAAAAGCCAAATTACATAAACAGGTCAATTCTTAATTTTGAAAACATATTTGTTCATAGAAACAACAAAACTTGGACGAAATGTCATAAGCTTGCTTTCAATTCTGTTCACTGAGCCACTTGGTAATTTAATGTGGAAGCGAAATTCTCTAAGTTAACTGAAACATTACTCAAGATAAAAAGGTTTCAAGCTGGGTAAAATGCATATATTTACGTACTAATAATGAGTTTACATAGAAAAATGTAACAGATTAGTCAAGTTGAGAATATATTCTTATTACACATCAGATTGATACCAGTTGCTAAAAATTATTTTAAGCGAATCTTCATTTATCTATAAAGTCCCATGAAAACGTTTCAACAAAAGATTAAATTCACTTAACCGAAATAATTGTTCTTCTCTTAAATATTTGCTCAAATTAAAAGATTCAGTTAAACACAAATTGGTATTCGCTTATTATATACTGGTATCAATATATATGATTGTTGATTTACAATTATCAAATGTTCACTTATTTAGTTCAAACAGCTTTATCACTGAAATCGAACCTAAGAATATGGTATGCTTACTTCACATTGGTCGGCTTGAATATTGCGTTAAAGGTGATACAGATGTCAAGAGTATTTGGGTGCTTAGAATATCTGTTAAAGGAAAAAACGATGATCAGTTTATCAACAATTTTTGTTTGTACTTATTTAGTCTGAAAACTTCATAATCGATATATTTAAGTGTGATATGAAAATCTTCATGTTCCAAGAGTTCTTTATGAATCACTGATGTCATTTTTATATTGTTATCATTATTACATATTTGAATACTGATGGATACAGTGTCTAGAAACGTGTTTTTTTGATTTTATACGATGTAGAAGGCGACTTAACTGCTTTTCGTGTTTCAGTTTTGTTGAGGATGCCAAATTTGTGATAAGGTTTTATTTTGACTGCATCCTACTCAGCAGATCGTTCAGGATTACCTTATCATTTCAAAAAGGTGATCTGGTATAAAATAGGATAAAGTTAATTGACTAACGTTTTAGAACACGTAATATGTATCTTACCTGCAATTTAATTTGTTGATATACATTTCTTGGAAAACTCAGTGGGCTTTAATACTCAAAATAAAATTCTATGGTACAAACTAAGTTCTATTTTTTACAATGTCACAAACTTTTGTCTAATTACTAAAGTTGTTTACAATTTTTTTGAAATAAATTCGCCTATCTCTTAGGCTGTACATAAAATTTGTCATTTACTGAAATTAAAGAACCCACCAAGTTTAATTTCAAGCTGTCAACCACAGATAAAATCCAGCCTCTGGTTATTAACTATATTGCAGACTATCACCGATGTTGTGATGTGTTCTCAACTCACTCAAAAACTCAATACTACCAAATTCATTCATCTCAGCTGCAAATATTCTCTAGCATTTCAGAAAGATTAACGAATAAATGTTGTTCAGAATCTCTATTATTTATGCGTATTACACAGACCTTCCGGTTTTATAAATGGCTTACATTCGTGATTGTTCTTCATATCACGTAAACCTTCTTGTAGAAAAATAATGGTGATACTATTTTTGCAGGATTTACAAACAAAAATTGTTATCATCCAGTATTTAGCTGCACTGAAACGTTACACTTAAAAGGCGTTCTAGAAGGCTTGTAATATAGTGCATGAAAATTAGTTGATTAATTCACATATCCTTTGAATTCCAGGTACTCATGAATGATTTTGTTCTTCGCTGAAGTATAAGCTAAGTGTCATAAGTGTTGTAAAGTTCCCACTGTTCAAGTTGATTTCAGCCTATTCAGTAAAAATTTCGCTGCTAACTTTAATTACTAGTCACAAACAAATAATAAATAAACCATGACATTGGATTTCATTTATTCATCGTACTACTCACTGCACAAATAGCACCTAGGGAAGCAACTTGGAAACTACGGTCCCTAGAAACCGTATAGTCTCAATAAATCTCCCACAGGAGTGACCAGTGTTGTTGCTCGGTGTTTGACTACTGCTAAACAAACATACAGCTGAACCCTAAACATCTGCTTGTTTAGAATTAACTATGCTAATAAATTGAATAATATAATCCATTGTTTTACAGAAGACCGAAATGGAAACATCTAAATCCAATATGATCCACACAGAATAAAAGTGATTATTTTAGTGAATTAACTGTTGATGAAGATGCACGCAACAAAACAAGATATAGACTTCTGTACCTTATAAGATCACTTTATCTGCCAAATGTGACGCACTGAAGGTGGCTATGTTATGGCATGACGTCAAACCGAAATAATAGGAGATATCATTTCTTAGATAAAGAGATATATGCTTACAAAATTACTTATAAATATTCAGTAAAACCATAATCTGTTGCATAAGAAGGTAACGGAAGGATCCAATTACCTAAACAGTAGCTCAGTTATGAACTTATAACTCAGTATATACAGTAAACAGTCCAAAACAACCTCAGATTTTTCTCAGACCGAGGTCGATGATTACAAATGACATCTTGCAACCTTCATGTCTTAGAGTTAGTTTTCTGCCCAGTGAACAAAGCATCCAGTTGATGTTAAAATCTCAAGTTTACTTACCTTTTATTTTCCACCAGATGGACACATTTTCCTCACTGAAGTGCATTCAAGGTTGTAATATTGGTACTTACATAAGTCACAAAAGTTTGTGTATTGCTAAACGTATATCGCTAAATATTTAAGAGGGATAAGAAGGAAATAAGAAATTTAAGTGTTTTTCATCTTGTATTGACGTGTCTGGATAAATTAAGAGGCAATAAAGGTATTCCCTTAAACGAATTTCACTTAGGTATAAATCAAATTCAAAGTTTTCATGGGTGATAACAAGTAGATTGTTATAAACTTGAAACGGAATATAGAAAGTTCCGCTTAACTGATAACAATAATACGAGTAAACGAACTAAGTATGTTATTCACGATTGCTTGTAGATTTCACAAAATACAATTAAATCTTTTTTTACCAAATATTTGTGAAAAAGCAATTCGCTAATTAGTTTGAATATAATGTGAACTTTCACACCACATTATCTTACATTACCTTCCCGAAATATCAAAAGCGTACAAAAACCAATGTTAATTTGAACGGTGTTTACAAACTTTTATTCCCCTTTTTCCAGTATGGTCTAACACAATAATGTGCCTAATTTAGCTCGATAATCTTGTGCCACAGTAAATTAAGGAATTATTTTCCGGGAATACTGTTTATTAGTCACACTTGTCGTGATGAAGAATAATCTAAAAGGTATCAGATGAACACAGTCGTTTATAAACTGATAGAAGTTGACAAAACGGAAAATATTCCTAAAGGAGTGATCTATTGTTGAGTGCCTCAAATGATGTTAAGTTCACTAAAAAACGCAACCGGCAGAATTAAATAATGTAAATGTCAGTATATTTTAGTCTTCTCCTTAAACAACTTTGTTTAGAAACTATTTAATCGATGACATATATTAGCCATTGAGACAATAAAAGTTCTTTATTTCCATAAGGATAAAAAACCAGGCAGTTAACTTAAAAACTGAATCAAAAGTAATGAATTATAATTAGCTAGACGTATGTTTACGGGACATCATGTGCCAGGCACTAGAGCGGAACCCAGATGAGAAACCATGGGTTGAGCGTCCAAGGGTGACATGGAAGAGATGGTGTGAGGAAGAAATGAGAGATTCTGGGCTGTCGTAGTGCCAGGTTGGAAAGATTGTAGAGAACAGAGCGGAATGGAAACGTGCTACTAAAGCCTTATGTTCCACCAGGAACCCAAGGGACAAATAGTAATAATAATAATAAATGTGTGTTTATATAACTTAATTCGTATATTTATAAAATGAGCTCAAATGGAAAGTTTTTCATCATATATTTAATGAATAAAACTATCAGAACAAACCAAAGGAAGCACTTACAGACACTGGTAAAGTACACTGTATTGAAAATTGTTGAAATCTGGGGTGAAGTGATTATGTTATACTGTACGTGCTCGTTTCAAATCACTTCAACGAATATTCCATATCAAAAGATGTACTTAAGCTTGACTGAGCGCTTCAAAACATTTCAGCCAGACTTCTGGTAATAAGTCTGATTTAACAGAGGATATAGATACTTAATATTCATAAAAAGCTATGTGGATGAATTCCCATACATACTATTACGCTTCTACACGAATTCGCAGTCTATGTCTTAAAGTCTATAGCGACATTCAATGAACAGACATAGTCAATAAAAACGTTTCAATTCTTGTTTGAATTTTCCGTGTTCAATTTATGGCACCAAAAATTTTAAAACTGTTTTTTAAGTTTCAGAGTTTCAACGAAAAAATATTTTTTTTAAATTATAATTATTATTTAGCACTAATTTCATCATCATTGTCTACATAAATATTTATGGTGAAAAAACCAAACCTAAACAAAATAAACATCTGTTGACCATATTTTATGGTATGCGGTAAATTTTTTTCACCGCATAATTTTTCTCTTGAATATACTATAGAAGACACATGGATCTACATTCAACAAAAAATAAAGGATAGCAAAATAAATTTAAGATACTATTTATAGATGTAATACAATTTTTTGTAAACAGAGACATCTGGTCTGCACACTTATACAAACAATAAATTTATTGTCATACAGGCACATTGAATCAATTAGTCGTGCTGTTTTTAAAGGGAGACATAAACATTTGTTTTCCCCATTTGCCTTTTAAATGTTTCCATATGGATTGTCCCTTCAGAATCTTACCACTAGAATGACAGCTTTAGGAAGATTTTTCTCTTTTGAATGGTTTTTGTCTTTAGAGCGTGATTTATCTCATCTTTTCTTTGTATACTGTTTTTGTGGGAATGTTTCGAATTATAACCATTGTATAGGTAGGCTGATAGGCAACTGAATCTACAGGAAAACAGTATAAAGAATAAAATTCTTAAGCTTCTGACATATTATTTTGTCATTTCTATCAGTTTGACATGTTTAGTCATTCATGGATTTCTTTACCTATAACGGTTAAAGGGCAACAAATTGTCGTCTATACTTGATTTCAACTGGTTTCTAAGTAATTATCAAGTAAGCCACATCAGGATATAAAATGTTTGGTATGTTTGCATACTGAGAACATATGCAGAATGATGTGGTGATGCAGTGAACAAAGCATAATTCCATACGTTATTAGCTCTGATCTGTCATTATCTTCAGTAAAACAAAGTAACTGGCACTTTGCTCTATTGAAATGATTTCACTTTATTTATAAACGTGTGACCTTCAATGGGATTGACGTAACTTAATGCATTCCAATGTAACCAATCTACCAGTTAGGAGCGAGAGAAGGGGGATACGCTGCAAACACCGCGGAAAAGAACCTAGAAGATCTGGATTTCGCCGATGACTTGTGTCTGATGTCACACAAACTTGAAGATCTACAGGCGAAAACTTACAAGTTGACAGAAGAGGCAGACAAGACGGTAATTCAAGTGAATATAAAGAAGACAGAGGTGATGATGACACCCAACCAACAACAACAATAAGCTCCAATCTCCATCAACCGGAGAAACTTAAAGTAACAGCCTCTTTCACCTATCTAGGCAGCACTGTTTCAACCACAGGCGGTGGCACAGACGAGGATGTCAAAGCCAGCCAGGATCGGAAAAACAGCAAGACAGGCATTCCTTCATTAACCTGAAACCAGTGTCGAGATCTTCTGCACTGCACTAAGCATAAAGAGTGAACAACATCTGGATTTTCACCACCAACGTCAAGTCAGTGCTTCTATATGGCTCAGAGACTTGGCGCGTTACCAAAAGGGATTTCCAACAAACTGCAGACATTAATTAACAACTGCCGCCTACTCTCACTCGATACTGAGGATCGGATGGATGGCCAGAATAATCAGAATAAGCAACAAGGAACTCACTGTGGGAAGGAACCAACGAAAAACCTATCGCTGAACAAATATGCAGAAGTAAGTGGAGATGAATTGGGTATACACTGAGAAGGCCGGCTTGGGACATCACGTGCCAGGCCAGACACTCGAGTGGAACGCAGATGGAAGAGGACAAGTTGGGCGTTCGAGATGAAGGTGACATGGAGGAGATCATGTGAGGAAGAAACGAGAGATTCTGGGCTGTTGTGGCGCCAGGGTGAAAAAATCGTAGAGGAGAGAGTTCACTGGAGGCGTGCTACTGAAGATCTATGTTCCATTAGGAACCTAAATGACAAATAATAATCTATCATACCTCTGCTTGTAAAGACTAAGGAAACTGACAATGTTTCACTGCATATTGTTTGACCATTTCCACACTTAAAGAGGTAGTGTAAGGGTCTTTTAATTAGAAATCTTATCTACCAAAATTAAAATGTTTGTTGAAATAATATATTTAAAATAATGTTTAAAAGCTATCTGGCCAGTTACAAAAAGTTATTCAGTTTGAAGTGAAAAGTCTTTCACTAGTAATATAAAACTGCTAAAGCTCAGTAATAATAATACACAGATCAACTTGAGCATAATATTGTCACTTTATTAAGTAGTAATAGTCTGGCAAAAGAATGACCTTTCAACAAGTTTAGTTGCCCAACTGGGCAAACAAATGTACATACCGAACAACCATTTTCAAAATATCTGTTTCTATGTGATGTTCTGATTATATTTGGTGAATAATATACGGTCCATTCGCAGTGCAAAAGGCTCAGAAAAGAATAGATAAAAGAAAATCATATGTTTTGAGGGGGTTGTGGAGATTTGGAATTATTTTAAGTTATTTTCGTAGACTGGCATCAGTTGGAGGAACAAAGGAAACCTGGGAGCACTGGACAGCTGTTTCGTCCTAGTAGGGTCGTAGGTGCGCACTGCTGAGGAGTCCCATACTAGGACGAAACAGCTGTCCAGTGCTCCCAGGTTTCCTTTGTTCCTCCAACTGATGTCAGTCTAAGATAACAACTTGAAAATCATATGTACTAAGTTAAAATGCAATATTATTCTATATTAAGTCAGTTCAGATAAAAATTATTAATCATTCACATTATTATTACCGAAGAATGTTGATGGACATGTCAAACGTAGAAACTAGGTAATTCTGTGCAGAAGTTTTTGGACACGACCATTCACTCACGATTTTATTAAGTAAGAGTTTGGACATCAGGATTTGATAACCAAACTTCTTTATTAATAATGAAAATAACTACTATAGTTATTATACAAAACTTGAAAAAAGTGCTGAAAAAGTTGTACCTTATTTTCACCGATATTCTAGCGTCTTTCAGAATTAAACTTTTGTGAGAATTCTCAAGTACAATGCTTAATGTCTCCTAGAGTGGCGGCATGAATAAAATGTTACCTCCAACCCTGATAATATTTTTATTTCTTTCTATTCTGGCGTCACCATTGCTACCTGTTTTTCATAATCATTTATCGGATATGTGAATAAAGTTGAGAAAGTAATTACTGTGCAATAAGTTTTTGATTATGTATCCGACTTCTTGTTGTCTCCTTTAACTGGTGTAATGTAGAACGAAGCAAACTGTTTTTCAGTTTTTCGTCAGTTTATTGTATAAGTACAACTATCGAGAACTGTTTTTCGTTTTTATTTGATTCGTCAATCAATAGGTAAAGTTAAATAGCGCTAGTCTGTAAGCACTTTATGTGTAAGAACATATATCGGCTTGATGTAACTACAAGTCTACGAATGTGTCTGCTGCAAATCCTTACCATACACTTAGAGCAACGGTTAGCGTCTTGAATGACCTTTAAGCATAACTAATATAAGTTATTCCTAAATATTCCATTTAGATGGCTTCGGACCACGTAATTTTACCACAACTAATGCCTTAATTAGATTTCTCTAACTCTCACTTTGATGACATGAAGGTCAAAACTGTTGCTTTATATACACAAGCGAAAGTATTAAGAATTGTATTCGTTTAGAAGCTTGTAATGTCAAAGCTAGATCTTGATATGATAAAGGTAAAAGTCAGGATTATTAAAATTTAATTTCAGAGTGATGTGGTTATCTAAACATAGTAATGCGTGGTAAACTGGTTCCAAGTTGTTTCTCAAAAGACCACTGTTTCCTTTTGTAAACACTAAGTACTCCAACCAAAAAGGACGAGGAAATATGAGAAAAAGCAATGTTAACTCGAAGTTCAAATTCGACGATTTTTGGATAACCAGTACTGAATTAGCTGATAATTCAGTTTCTTGGTCTATACTATACAATTGTATCCTGTGTATAAGTATAAAAATCTCAATTTTAAACTTCGAATTAAATAAGCACACCTGTTATTATATGAAATAACGAATGTGAGCACAAAGTAAAAAAAAATTGTTCCAGTTTTCGAAATTGACGAAAAATTTGCTACCTCCATGCATCCTATGATATATTGTTGAAATAGATTCAACTTTAATCGCAAAACCACCATTTACAATGACTCATTGAAGGTCCAGCTGACTAGACTAATACATCTCGTTCACTATATATGAATAAAATCATAATAAAACCACGTAACCAGACCTATTCAGCTGAATCGATGAGCCTAACATCACATTATAGTTTGCTTTAAATTTGTAAGACTTTATATGTCCAACTAAAATAACTCATTAGGAATATTAGTGCACTATCAGCTCCGTGATTTATTTAATCAACTTACCACAGTTTATCACAATCCTCTACAATAACACATAATATTTTACAATAGCTCTAATAAATATACGATTATCGAACACAAGAGTATATGAACAGTTATATCTCATCTAAATAGAAGTAATTTTCGAGTCCTTTATTTTGTATAGATTTTTCTTACTACTTATCAGGTGTTGCTTACGTCTTATAAATTCTTTCAGTCTAAAATTTACCCTAAATTCATTAGTTTATGTGTTATATTATCGGCTCAAATAGATTTTAGATGCAGTCAAGATTTCGAAGATGAGGTGAGGATAGATTCATTTCAAAAGACTAGTAAAAACATAGATGTCACACAAACTGTTGGTCATCTGAACAACAATTTCCTTGAAAAAAATGTTTTGCGAGAGTCATTTACCAGCTGTTTTGTTTCTTTTTTCAAATTACAATGTTCCATATGTGATACAATCAAATTTCATACACACGGCTACATCAACAGATGTGTAGATGGTTGAAGTATAAATAAAACACTGATGTGGTTTGTAGATAAAACAACGCCATTTTATTTTTTATTGGTAGATTTTAACAAAAGAGATTTTACGTGATTTGAAACAAAGAATTCTTAAAAATGTGTTTCTTGTTATCAAGACAACATTTTTTCGTTGCTAATATCTAGTGAATAACCAAGTGTTTTTGAAAACATTGTTTAATGCATAAAATTTTGATAAAAAGACCGCTGGATGGACATTATCTGAAATCGGCTCACCTTGTGCAGAGTTTACTCATTGTAGACTTCACGAGACATAATTATTGGGGTTGCAGTTTCTTTGTATTCTAAGAGATAAAAATACTTTGAGTGAGTTCCTGGTTCAGAGAGGTGTAAGTAACCAGGAACTCGTAAGGGTTTATTCAAATCACCGGTGTTTTACAGCAGACTATACCAATGGAAGCTGAAAATGATAAGATGAGTCAGAAGAATGATCTTACCGATCTTACCCCCTATTGCTCCCAGCTGTGTTTAACTACGCTTATATCCTCTCGGATTTATTTTCTTATAGCTGGTATTCAAAATTGCTATTTACGAACAGTCAAATGTCAACTCAGATCAGGCAACTAATACTTCCAACAAAAATGATCGTTCAAATTCGTAATTGTGTTTTGTGAAAAGTGGCAAATACAAATGAAAACTGAACAACATGAACAAATTATAAGCCTTTCCAATATAATTCGAGGTTATTCTTGAACCCATCAAATGCCAGCTAGATATACTGTCTAGAAAATGCGTATTTACCCGATCATTATCTGATCTGTATCATATATCGATGATCCTGATTATCATTTACATCTCCCAGTTTAATGAATGTATTTTCGTGTTTAACCATTTTCTACACTGACTGAATAAAAGATCGCTTAACAGCGTTGTTAACTGGGACTGAGGGAAGAGTTGCAAGCATGCTGAGAAATTGAGTAGCAGTAATCATATTCTGATATTTTTAATTGGGTGCTTTGATAGAAAGATAGATGCCTTAGGTAAATAAAAAAGAATTCTTAGTGAATATGGATAGAATGTTCACTACACTCCATCCTCATTTGACAATCATAAAGAAATAAACAGAGCAAATTTTCTAGATTACAGAAGAACTTTGACTGAAAAATAAACACGTGAAAATAGTTTAGGAAATATGATTAGTTATTGTTGAGTAGTGAAATGTTCAACGAAAAAAGTTTCACACGAACAAAGGTTGTAGTCGAAAATATATATATATATATATATATATATTACAGTTAATTATTTCTTACTTCATGTTGTTAACACATTCATTGTGTTGAATGCCTTTAAATGCATCCCGTCAGTTACATTTCTTGATTAATTCGATTAAAAAAACTACACCTGAATAGAACATTTTATGCGGGTAGGCTCTGAATATCACTCAGTAGTCGACCAATGCATATTCCAAGTCTAACGGATAACCTACCTGATTTAGCTCTTTATCTTATACAAACAAGTTGGCCGTTCCTGTGAAATGCGAAACACAGGGTGCACGATCACACAGGTAAATCTTGGAATACAATAACATTTACCGCCTTGGTTTGGAATAGGCGAAATGTGGTGAAAAGTTCCGACCTGGACCACAAGATATGACATATATACTAATAAAGCTTTCAATGTAAAATAGTGTGTGCCAAAAACTACTGCGTATAGCTCATCAACGCTTGCCCAACATAGTTGATGCTGTAGCAATAAGACTGATCAAACTGACTACGTTGCAACAGAAAGATCGTTTTTAAACGTTATTTCTGGGTCGGGCTTCAGTAAGCTAGTGGCCACACCTGACTTTCTTATAGACGGTCTGTTCGTTTAGCAGCATATTTTTTACTCGTATATATGTCATCATACCACTGACAAATTTGAAGAGAAAAATCTATTCCCCTACAGTCCTCAGATATCACCACATTTTAAAAATGTATTCGCTTCTAATTTTGATACTGTACAAATGCGTTTTATAACTGTTTACACTGATGCGAATTAACTGAAAAGAACATTCTTCCTTCAGATTGTTGTTTTCAGTAATGTGGGTGTCTTCAAGTGTTTGAAATCATACAATAATGAAATCACAATAGTGTTAAGCAATTCATTATCTTAGATGCCATTAAATCAAATCACTTAGATAAATTGGTGGTCTGTTACCCTTCAGTCTGATAAGGATTGGTGAAAAAAAATTGGATAAACTGAAATTGCGATACTGTATAGTTTGAACTTTTTTACTCAGTCGAAAAAGTACCAGCCTGTAGGCGTAACCTTCATATAATGTCTCATTTCCTAACTACAATCTAAGGCTATCTTAATCTCAGAAAAAGACCACCACTTCCTTAAACAGGAGACTTTGTTCAAAGTTGGTAGAAACCATGAACATTATGCTTCATACTTCTTCCTACTAACCATGAAATCGTAGGCCAAGAAGATAAGCAACATAGTGGTTGAGAAATAACTATAAAAAAATACTAATTATTTAGTAGTTTGAATAACATTTGCAAAAATAATTTTGAAAAGTGACTGAATGAACATTTTATGCTACTCGTTATACATATCACATTTCTCTTCATTTTAAAAAACGCTTTTAGCAGGAAATTGTCGAAATTGTACGCATAATCACCTGAACATATTTTCAAACTACAAGAGTCCATATTTATATCAGAATAAATCGATTTTTGATACTTTGACAATTTATCCATTGAAAATAGACAACTTTTGAAATTTTTATTCTTCTCCAAAAAATGAAGCTAAAATTTTCGGAAACACTTCATCCATTTACATATAAAAAATTGTTTTCTTCTTCAGTTTATGAGGTTATTCTTCTACATAATATAAACATACATGCATATATACTTGCATATATTAACCTACTTACAAGCTAATAATTTGCACGTATCATTCTGCTTATATTCACAAGTTTGAGTTTGTGTTGTTCTTCTACAACTTAGACGTCATTAGAATTGACTGACATATTTCAAAGTTAGTTTTTTTGAACGGAATAAAAATGATGAGTTTACATATCATTTAAAATAAATTTTAATAGATGGAATAAGTGCGTTAATGGAAAGCAGTCCGTATTTGTATGTATATACATTTCTGAAATAAACAGATGGGTTTCAGTAAGAAAAAATGGTTTATAAAACAGACTCTTCAAACGCTGGATCCAATTCACGCACGTAGGATTAGCATGTGTATGAATTAAGTTATTATGTCCCTTTAGTTAATATAGCTTATGAAACAAATGTCCGTGGCATGGCATACAAGAACAGTGTTGGCAGCTAATGACAAATATACAAACCAATGGATTTAGTCACTAAATACAAATTAATATTTTCTGAAAGAAACTGATGTTTCCTTCATAGTGCTTGAAGCGAATATCTACATGCATAGTTCAAGAATACAGAATGGTAAAGTTTTAGTGTGGAATACGACACATTTGAAACTAATTCCTTGAAATTCTCTTTTTTCACTAGGTGAAGTTATGATTTGAACAATCGGGCTTCCACATAAGTAGCGTTATAGTAGTTGTATATAACTTGGTTAAAATTCAAAATTCAGAATGATGCTGAATAAGCAAATCACCATAAATACAAAATGAAACTGTTTAGATTATATTTTCTTCTGATTCGTCTCAATCATAAGAAAAATAATAACAATTATTCGCCATGGCAACAAAATGTCAGCGGGAAAGTAGAAAAGCTCAAGGAAGCTAAAGGAATTTTATCGAAATTTTTAGTTAAAAATTCCAACTACTATCACTACTGAAGTTTTAATTTCAATTATATAAGTCGTATTGTTTATTAATTTCATCTGAAATCATCCTAGATACTAATCAAAACCTACAATGAACTTCAAGCAAAGTCTTCTGGTAAGGCAATCCATGTTGGCATAAGGAAAAAGAGAGGCTTGTCTCGGTTCACTTTTTTCCCTTATGAAACACTCATCAATCCAGGACTTTCGTCATGTCTTCAGTTTCGCTGAGAAAATATATTCTGCATTCTCCTTATAACCGAAATGACTCATGACCAGGCTATTCACTCTTGGTATAACGATAAAAGATGTACTATTTTGGATAGCAGTACCTGGTTATTGTATTATACTTTATTGAGCGCTAAAATCCAGCCGAAAATCTAGAAAAATAAGGTAATGGTGAAATTCTCGTTTTGTACTTATCAATCATCAAACAGCATAAGTGATTATTTTAAAAACCACCTGTACAAACATGTAAACGATGTAAATTTTTACTTACTTTTTGGATATTTCAAATTAGACATAAATAAATGATATCAGAATCATTCCAAACCCTTATGATACAACTGTTTTACATTAGTACACTTAGTAAGTATTTCTTACCAGTAAAGTATGCCCCCAAATTGACAGGATAAAAACAAAAAGCTACACCTTAACTGATAGTTAGAAAAAGCAGTTCAAAACAATTACTGTAATAACTTCATTTTTCTCACTCGTGTGTATGTCTACTCATGCGTACGGTTATTCATTTTACCTGACCAACTATCATTATAATAATATTTGACCCAAATCCAGACAATATACCTATTTCTGCATATATGTAACAAAATGTTCCTAATTTCCAATATTTTTGACCACTTTAAAAAAAAAGTGTTTATCGCTTGTGTATATGTGAACATGCTGGTATGTAGGTTTAAACACCTTGCTTAAACACAAGAAGAATAAGGTCTTATGACTGAAGCTGTCACAATGAAATTAATGTTTTTCTTGAACAAACAGGTATTTCCTTATCATTAAAAATATCCAAGAAAATATTTTTTAGGTGGGAAGAATAGATTATTTGTGACAAAAGTAAAGAATGATAGTTCAATATATCTTGTTCACACACACTTGAGCACATTCCACTCCAGTATATGAATGCCTGCATTTATAAAAAATAATTAGCAAAATCACTCAAATAAGTGCTCAAGTTCATCATTATATTCAAATTTTTAAAAAGATTAATTGGCGTTAGCTACTATCTAGGACTAGAACTCACGTCACATGTCTCAGTGAATCTGAAACACATTAGTTACATGCACCTCTTTTTTCTACTTCGCTGCTATGCATATTGTAGTAACACTTCTCGATAGTAATGATAACATTTTCGTCAGTAAAGTCAGTTTTGTATCATGACTTATGATCTCTGGCATTAAGTTGAGTGGACAGATAGCTAAATTGAAAATATTTGTTTGCTAAATCAGTCTTTTTTCTTAATGTCTAAGAAGGAAGTTTCAGTTACTAACTTATCATCTTATAAGACCAGAAAATTCTTTTATTCTATGTCGTCAAGGGAGCACGCCATTTAAGAGTCTTAGTTTATAGCAAGTAAAATATATTGTATTTCTTGATTTTTATATTTTATGATCCATATTATTGAAAGCAACGTTTTTCATAGACAAATTCTTGTACAAGAATTTGAAATCATTACAAGATATTCGAAAGCTTTCTTGCAATAACACGATAAACCATTAGTTTGAACCACTGAACCACTAAATGTTATGATCAAGTTACAATTAAGATCATGGCTTAGATATAAGTAGTATTGATTGAGATTTCATGGTTATTAGCAGTGATTTTGTTCAATGAAGTGTCATACAGTAAATAAAACCGTCTCATTGTGTAGTATAGCAAAACCAATAGATCCAATCTTAATTCATTTAGTAGTTTATAGGTATTAATTTAGTATCTTGATTGTTTTCTTCATAAATGTATGCCAGTCAATGAGGAATACTACTTTTAAGTACGATG
The DNA here is from genome assembly GCA_944470555.2 of Heterobilharzia americana. NCBI lineage: Eukaryota > Metazoa > Platyhelminthes > Trematoda > Strigeidida > Schistosomatidae > Heterobilharzia > Heterobilharzia americana. The sequence continues at coordinate 54,802,285 of OX104128.1, forward strand.
CTAATCAGTGACTGGATGAGTTAAATGGATTTGCGACTGGTCATGAAACTCATTATATTCAGTGACAGGTTTTCTTCAGTACACCTTTTCAAAGCTACATTTCAGTATATGAGAAGTAATCAATTGTGTTAAGTTCATTTCGATATCATACTATTTTTAATTGGTACTTAGAGCGACAATAGATTCAGTTTTTTCACTAGAAACTCCAAACGTAGATTGTACCAAGGTCAGTGAAAAAATGAATATCACTTTTGAATTTAATAATTTTCCTTTTTATTAACGATAACCAGTGACAATGAATTCATGAACATATTTATTCCTTGTTAACGCCAAAGAACTGAAGATTTTCATCGTTCGCAACAAATGAAACAACTTTTAACTTCTTATGAATACTAAATTTGGTGTAGCATCTCTTATTTTGCTTACTTCCATTAGAAACCACTACAACTGTTACCCCTGACCGATAGCTGCTACCTTGACGTGGTGGTAGGGCTTGCATATCACAATGACCCAACGAGCTATGCTGGTTGAACGATTGTTCCCTCGAGGTCCCCAACCATACCAGAAAAGTCTGTTGGATAGTGGTTAGACAGAAAGCAGTTACCGTTGTAGTGTAACTTGCTACACTGTGATGGGGGTCTTAGGTTGAAGTCGTACTGCTGCTAATTGGATGGGGTGTGACAGCAGCAAGGTGTTCCCCTTGGATAACCAGCACTGCCATGCTGACGCTGCCTTCTCAATGAAAGGGGGGTTAGAAAAGGTCGGCCCCAAAAATAACACACTCCACTATGCCCCACAATCTGCCGGGCTGGCGATGTTGGTTCATTTATCGTTTCGTTTCGACCATCCGGCCCCAAAAATACAAAAGTTCAAAATAATCATACTCAAAAGGCTTCGTATGACAGGCCTTCCAAGGTGTGGGCAGCCAGGAAATATCAACCGCCCTCACAACTCTGTCACCATTCAAGTTTCTTCTGACAACTGTTACCAAACACTGTATATTTTGTGTGCAGGATTTTTAGTTCCATTTTAAAAACAAGTACTCTCTTCCAAGACATAACAATTAAAATAATAGGCTGTAGTAAGTATAATTAGTTTCTACAAGAATAAAATCACGTTTCAGAATGCTAAAGTACATTCACTATCAATAACGTTACAGTTACTAATCTCAATATTTTTCTTACAAATAAACATACTACTCGAAAAATTTATTTATATAATTCTTTTCTTCTCTCTTTATTCATTTTTCATTTGAATCATTATCACTTCTTGATTTCGTTGTGTTTTTTTTTCATAACTGCAGAAGCGTGCATTAAGACATATTCAGTTCATCTTTAAATAACATAAATAATGTGTCATGTCAAAAATACTTGATCATAATCACATCTGACCCTATTTAAAGATACTTATATGTTTAGACAATTAATTGGTCTTTTATTTTTGTATGTCTCTTTATGCATAAAATGATTTTAACGAGTGCCTTCTGTAAACTTGATTTACAGTTGTCCGTGTTTTAGGTCAAGCACTTTTTTAAATGATATTCTACACACCAGCATACTTTGAAGCACATTAATTTACAAGTCTGATTTCAATAGTTACTTTGAAAAGGTATTCTGAATCTCTTGAATACTAATAACTAACATCTGTAGAGAAAATGATTAAATTTTGAGGATTTTAAGGATTCTATTGATTTCAGGTTAGTATTCATTATGGACTGACATCAGTTGAAGAAACATTAGAAACCTAGTAGCGCCGGACAGACGCTATGTTATAGTATGGGACTCCTCATTGGTGCACAACCACGACTACGTCAGTGATAGAACCCAGCACCTTCAGATTCCGCGGCCAGTATGATACCATTGAGCCACTAGATCAGAATCCAGTGGTCCATATCTTCAATCTGTATCAGTTCACAAAATAGCGCGGCCATCGCCAGGTAGGTATCCGTCCTCACGTCCACTCAGCTTGCCCCACAGGACAGACTTCTTGTTGGAACTTCAAAGATCACCTCTCAAAGCTAGTCACCAATGAGCATTGAATGCAAGTCGCGCTATACCATGAACTAAAAGAATTAAGAAATATGGACCAGTGGACTCTGACTCGAGGACTAAGTGGTACTGTGCTGGTCGCGGAACCTTAAAGTCATAGGTTCGACTGTCGGAGGGGGGACACGGATGCGGACTGCTGAAGAGTCCCATACTATAACGAAACAGCTGTCCATTGCTCCTAGTCTTCAGATGTTTTTACAACTGATTTCAGTCATGATGAGTAACAATCAGACAATGTGTACTTTGCAGTGGTTTACTACAAAGTGCGAGCCTAATTATGAAATAATCTTAATAAACTTAACACAAAAACATGATTATTGTGGTGAATTTTTTCATTTAGCTTACTAGTGATTGATTTCTAATTTCTTTTAAATAGTTTACACCATTTTGCCTTGCTGAGAAACTTCAAACCAATTTTTTATAACATTTATTCTAATGTCGAACGCTTATGAGCATAAAATTTGACAAGTGATTTGGAATAAGACTGTTCAGCGTATAGTTACGCTCACGTCTTTCAGTGACTAGCTTTTTGGATTAAAAACTGAGAGCTCTCACCAATATATACTCATCAGTCATATTATAAACAAGCAGACTGTATCTTTAAATGGTTTTGCACATATAAATAGCAGACATCTTACCTTTCAAAGTTTTTTCTTAATTTAAGAATATTCTAACATAGGTTCACACTAGAATCTCTTTATACTTTCTTTATAAGTCTTCTGGACGTAATTCATGCAACCAGACCTTGTTATCCTGATGAAATATTTTCTAACTCTAAAATCATTTTTATAAATATTACTTTTGGCTGGAATAGAATAAGTTTTAAAGATTTTATTGTACGATCATAATTAAGTTTATCTCAAATGTTGCATGTTTGCAGCGCTTTCAACACACATTCAAACGCAGTGCAACTATATTATTATTATTAGTCCCTTGGGTTCCTAATGGAACATAAGGCTTCACTAGCATGTCTCCAGTGAACTCTCTCCTCTCCAATCTTTTGAACCTCACTCCACGACAGCCCACAACCTCTCATCTCCTGCTCGCACAATCTCCTCCATGTCACACTTGTAAGTCCACCTCGTCGCTTCCCATGGGGATTCCACCCGAGGCACTGGCCTGAAGCGTCCTCAGTCGGCCTTCTCAGTGCATGCCCAACCCATCTCCATTTCCTCCTGCATATTTGTTCAGCGATAGCTCCTCGGTTGGTTCGTTCCCAGAGCTCCTTGTTGCTTATTCCCATTATTCTGGCAATCCATCTGATCTTCAGTAGCGAGCCAGCGTAAGCAGTTGCTGATGAATGTCTGTAGTTTATTGGAAATCCCTTTCGTGACGCGCCAAGTCTCTCAATCATACAGAAGCACTGACTTCCTTGACGTTGGTGTTGAAAATCCACATCTTGTTCACGTTTTGTGCTGAGTGCACTGCAGAAGATCTCCACACTGGTTTCAGACTAATGAACGCCTGTCTTACTGTATTTCCGATTCTGACTTTGACATCCTCGTCTATGTCTGTGTCGCCTGCAGTTGAAACAGTGCTTCCTAGATAAGTGAAGGAGGTTACTTCCTTTAAGTTTCTCCCGTTGATGGTGACTGGAGTTTGTTGTTGTTGTTGGAGTTGTTGGTGCGGTATCTTCATCACCTCTGTCTCCTCTATATTCACCTGAAGTCCCGTCTTAGCTGCCACGCCTCTTCTGTCAACTTGTTAGTTTTTGCCTGTAGATCTTCCATTTTGTGTGACATCAGACACAAGTCATCACTGGCGAAATCCAGATCTTCTAGGTTCTTTTCCGCGGTGCTGCTAGCGTATCCCCCTCTTCTCGCTGCCCACTGTTTGCTGCATGATCCAGTCCACCACAATCAGGAATATCATGGGTGATAGTAGGCAACCTTGTTTCACTCCTGTCTTCACTTCAAAAGCATCACTGAGTTTCCCATTGTGAATTACCGATATATTAAATGCATCTCTGTGCGAAAATCGTGCAATAAGGTGTACTTAGTTGACATTTGTACTTACATATTAGTTTGATGAGTCATAAGTCTATAAAATATCACTACTTAGATTGCATACAAAATAAGATTTGCTGTTTCAAATCATATCTTATGATTACTTTTCCGCAACGTTAAGTACTCACCTCCTAATTTGATGTCTTCCAAAAATGCTTTTAAAGAATACGATAGTAGATATTTCGTTGAGTTGGATAATTTTATCACGCTGACCACGAAAAAATACCAACCAACCACATTATGTCTAAAATCATTGCTATTATCATACCATAATAATTAAAAGTGATTTCAGTTGACGAAAATCCAACAGTTGTTCTACAGGAAAGTTATTGAACTATAAACAAGTTGAAAGCATAAATGTGTATTAGTAGCATTGTGTAATTCAACTGAATTCAATTTCTTTCCTACTAGAAATCGGTTAACAAGACTCAGTTGAATCCTCACTGCAGTTGTATTTGCTATCGACACCTGAACTCAGCAGTTATTCTTTTTCAATCACCAGAATGGTACGAAGCAGTTGAATGAGTTGTGACCGAGTCATTTTGAATATAAAAAGTAGAGCATTTTAAAAACGAATATCAAATTTTATTCACAAGATTTCGTTAAACCGTTTCTTAACAACCATAGTTATTTACAGTATGTCACAGTGATCAAAATATGTTAAATATACATTCAAAATAAAAGTTCTTTACGAAGTTAAACAGTTTATAGAAATATTAACCATCTCGAATTTTGAGGGAGTTATGGGGATTTGGAAATATTTCAAGTTGTTATTCATCAGTTAGAGGAACAGAAGGAACCTGGGAGCACTGGACAGCTGTTTCGTCCTGGTATGGGACTCCTCAGCAGTGTGCACCCACGACCCTGCTAGGGATCGGATCCGCTAACTTCAGGTTCCGTGGCCAGCACGTTACCATTGAGCCACTGGGTTAGAATTTGATGGCCCATGTTTCCAACTTCTGTTAGCTCACGATATAGCGCAACCGCCACCCATTGTCATTGTTGAGTGACTGTCCTCAGGACCCTTAAGCATTCTCCCCACCGGTCACGACTTCTCATTCGAACTTGGGGGACCTTATTGGAACATGGATGTCGCTGGTTTGATCCTTAGCGGGGTCGTGGATGCGCACTGCTGAAGAGTCCCATACTAGGACGAAACAGCTGTCCAGTGCTCTTAGATTTCCTTTGTTCCTCCGACCGATGTCAGTCTACGATGAATGACAACTTGAAATATCAACCATCTGTATAAAATGACCGAATACGTATGAAGAACGACAAATTAACAGATTTCTTGCTTAAAATAATTTTGTCAAGTATGTATATTGAAATGTATTCAGTTGATAGTGATCATTCTTGTACATGTTTTGACTGTTCGTCATATTTTCAACTCATCATTTATTTTCTGCTAAATTCAACCTATCTTAAGGACACACAAAAAAGTATCAGTTGGGAATACAGTTAATAAAAAATAAATTATCATATAAAATGCATTCAAGTTGGCATTATTATTGCGATAAAATAAACCTTAGAGATCTGGTTACATGCATATTTAAGTAAATAAGTGAATTGGACAAGAATTCAACCTGCAGCATCACAGGCAACAACAACAACAATAAGGATGATGGCGTATATGACAACAATATAAACAAAGTAATAACATGTGAATAATTCAATGAAGATTTGACTCACTTTTTAACGGAGAAATAAATTATCACATCATAGTATGAAGACAACAAGAAAACAATAAACAATGAATAAACAAACAAATGATAAGTGGATTCAAACAGATGAGACAAAAAAGAACATGAGAATAAAATCAGTTTTGACATCATGAATTCAATGACTGATTTTTCTATCTTCAGTAAGACGATTAAAAAGGAACAGCTGAATAGACCAGAGAGTGAAGTATACTCAGAACTCAGAAATAATTTAAGCAGAATAATAAATGTTAACCAATCATGACAATAATGCAAAAAAGAAACATAGTAAGTGAAATGATATGATGGTCTCATTATAGAAAACTTCTGAGTAACTAAGAAAGTAAATGTAGTGCATAAATATTCTCAGTGATCAGGACTTGTAACGCAGTCTTAATTTATTTAAAACAACAGAAATCACTTTGACCCGAGGACGAAGTTAACTCTTCTGAATACTCATCCCGTAAATATGACTTCATGCCAGTTCTATTTCTGCACGAGAGACTTTGGAAAATTCCTATTATTTAATTATGACATAGTGAAAGCCACTTTTTGTTTAGTCACGCTTTAGTTTTAGTGCGACATATATATATATGTAGTCTCACAGATTTTTTTCAGTTAATTGTGCTTTTTCTTACACAGAATACTTTAGGACAAGCAACAAAACTCTAGTTTTTATGTCTACTGGTGATCACAGAACAACTTCTCAGCACTTTGGGAAAGAAACACCAATGAGATTTTATTTACCATTACCTAACATCTCATAATATTGTTTGAGTAACGTTTGGATAAAACTAAAAAAATAATGAAACACTAGACTATGTAATGGCTTATTTACTTTTACAGTCATCTGTGGTGCTCGAAAGATATGAGTCAAGTAGTAAAGTTCACCATTACATGTCAGTTGTACTGTCGTTGACAGATTTTCGGCGTGCAATTATGCCTTTTTTTTGTGTCTGGAAGTTTTCATTAATAATCACTCAGTATAAAATACTGGGTGCTTGTAGTCACAATTTATCCAGAAATACACATTTTCCTGAAAAAGTTTTAATAATAAAATGGGTTTTAGTGAAGAAAACTATATTATTGACGATCATAATGTTCATATTCGTCACATTACTAGTAAAGCTGATTTTAAAATTCACAACACTCTGTTAAACTTAACGTTCTTAAGCTTATTATGGACCGGTAGCAGTTAATAGATCAACTTCATACCCATAAACTTCTTTTAAATTTATTCCAACTTATCTCAACGTGCTAAATTTAAGTTATCGAAGTAAAAAAAGTGAAAGTGAAAATCCTCAGTTACGGGATCTCATTAGAACATCTAAACAATTAGAACCAAAGAAAAGAGTACAACTTCGAACAAAAATTCATCATAATTTAAGAGTTGTACAAAACTTATTCTCAGCGTTGTTAATCCCTATTAATTTTTCCTATTGCGTGCTTGTTTTATGTTCTCATCGATTATATTTTTCAATAATTTCATCTTATCATTTAATCGTGAAACAATTTAGTTTTCTTCTACCTATCCATCTACTTAAGTCACTGATTTGAAAAAAAGATTAAGAACAGTATAAGTGAACACACTGTTTAATCATAATTAGGCAAATTTCTCAGTAATCTCTTTTAAAACGATGGGAATAATTTAGATTATCGTATTTTTTCTGTTTATTTGTTCATAGTGATGTAATTAAAATTAATCCATAGATAAAGCACGAAATAAATTAAATACAGCTTTATGAGGTGAAAAACGGGAAAATAAATGTTATATTTTATTATCAAAAATTGAGCATACAGTTAGGTAATAAAAGCAAGGATTTAAAGGTGCCGCCAAACAATTAAAATGCTCTGAAATGCATTAAAACAAATATATTCGATTCCAATAACTTCCATTTTTTCAGCAGGCTAGTTCAGATATTTCTGAAGTATACCTCTCTGATTAGTTATGTACTTCTAACAAAAGTTTAATTCATGTCATATTCACCGCATCCTTAAGAATCTAAGGAGTACTCTTTCTGGCAGAAACTGGTATGTAATGCAATAAAATCAAGATAAACCACTTATTTAACTCAGAGGACTAACTGTTAAAAAGTGATAGCTTGGATAAAGCTTTATACAGTTTGGCTAAGTTATCCTTGAACTGCCATTTCCCACAGCAAACACCTGATATTGTTGGATAAATTTGAACGAAAACGTAGGATTCAACAGAATTCGAATGAACCTTTTATAGTTCAAACTTTAGCATGAAAATAAGTTTAATTAGACTTCAGTTATAATCCTTACGTGGAGAGACTAGTTGTTTTATTCAAGCTTACCGAGATACTTTGAATGTAAATCTCCAACCTTTATTGTTCTATTTTGGAAAAAAATTTATCTACTAAAACGTTTGTTTGATGGAAATGAAAATAGGCATAAAAGTACGTGCAAAATTTATTCTAAGCGTTGAATTTACACCAGTAATCATCAAATCTGGAGAAGAACCCTAATCCTTAGTTTCATTGAGAAGCGTTAGTTAATTAGATTACAAGTATTATGACCCAATTACAGGCTTACATCATATGAATTTAGAATTACTCCATGGAAATAAGTAGTACGATTTTTATCAGCGTGTATTTTTTTCTCGCGCTTTGACTTCCAGTCTTTTAGCATGATAAAAATAAGGGAAACAAAAGATTATTTCCCTGGTTATCTAAAGTTCCACTGGTATTTCCGAACTACCTAATAAGTATTTTTTACGGATGTCTTGTATAATATTGGTAAGAATGAAGTTAAGTAGTATATAGTTAGGCATATTCAGAAAAGGTTAAAGGAGAAGACAGTTGACTGGAGAATCTTTTGAACAGATAAAAATGATCTATTGGAAAAAAACCCTACAATAACGCAGCTAGGAGATGATGATAAATTTGTGAGTCTAATTATTCTGAACTGAATCAACTTTTCATTGCTCGGTAGTTTAAGAATTTGTAATCCAGCAACTTACGAAACAACCTCTGGCTTGACACCAATGAGTGCTAGCTTTTATATTTTAATAAAAAGAAATTCATCAAATTTCAAAAATCTAGAGTTGGCAGACATAATAAAAACTTAAACAATAATTGTATTTATAAAACACGTAATTAAAGGTCTTCCTTAGGCAATTGGCAAACCAAATTAGTCATGTTTATTTTTATTACTTCCACATAATGAGTATTTCACAAATCATATAGATTTATTACTTCCTGTGCTTTGGCATGCATAAAGAAATGACCGTTGTGAAGTTCTATCTATGTGTAATAATTGTTCTTATCAAATCAATTCTCATACATTTCCTATGCGTCATTTTTTATAATTCCTGAGATGTAATGCAAGTGCGTTTCCTTTCTCATGATTCAAACTCATTACTGTGGATCTTACTGAAGGTCAAGTGATTTGAAGAAATCTTCAGACTGTCGATTTTCCCTGAGTCATCACAGAAAACTTGTATAATGAATTAAAATGTATAAATCATTTTTCTCTGACTAAAGATAAATTCTGTTACTTAGCTGGAACTGAAACTATTTATCAAAGTACAACCTAAATTAGGTAGTTCTGTTCAATTTTAATTTTGTTGTTCACTACAAAATAGGATGAATTCACCAGCTACTGACGTCATTTTACTCAGTGAGTAGGTGCTTCTAAATGATCAAAGTAGGATAAATATTTAGGGGTAATGGGCAAATTTGGTTGCTTTTGGTAGATAATTTTGAAACACTGCCAAATTACTTCTCGATTGACGCTATCGAAAGACTTATCAAAGTCGATGAAGTGGAGATACAGATTTTACTGCCACTCTGTGCACTGTTCTATGATGATGAGTAGCGCAGCGTTACAATTCGATCCGCAAGTGGTTCGTTTTCCCGAAGCCAACCAGCCAGCCTGTTCCAGTCCTACTCTAGTTGAATCCAGAGTTTTTAGTCTCTCCAGGATGACACAGCATAATATTTTGCTTGAAGTGAACAGATGTAGAGCATGATTAAGTGCCAGTTCTTGCAAACACTTAGGTCACCCTTGTTTGCGAGTTTGACAAGGTAATCCTTCTTCCAATCTGCAGGTATCTTTCTTTCCTTCCTTCCAAACCTTCTGTATTGGTGGTATAAGCATGTCTGCTGTTGTCTCTGCGTCTATTTCCAGTGATTCTGGAGAAATTTTATCCGGTTCTGCTGCTTTCCCGGCTCTCAGCAACTTTATGGTGTTCAGAACTTCACTCTTGCTACCGTCGAAGGGTTTGTGCTTACTGATAATTCTGTGACTGGGCTGCTGGTTGTGGTGGGGGGGATGGGTGGGGGTTATCGATTCAAGAGTTTTTTGAAGTGGTCAGCCCATTGTTTCTTTTGTTTCTCCTCTCTATTTGGTAACTGAGTTTCCTTCACTATCTCTCATTGGGTTCATCTGTTTTGATCTCTTCCTAGATAGCAGCCTGATTATTTGACACAGTTGTGTCAGGTCTCTCCTACTTGCAGCTTGTTCTGTTACACTTGCCAATGTGTTGTGGAAGTGTATTTTGTCTTTGCGCGCACTTCTCCCCACTTCTTTGTTCACTGTGGTTTTTTCCTTAGGTTGTGTTAAGTTCCTCTTCTCGTTGTTCATTCCTGCACTGCAATGCATTGCACTGGTTCATCTGCTTGACCATCTTCCTCTCCCTCCTCAATCATTTTTCCTGTGACAATCGAGATCCATTCCTTGTCTTGCCTCGTCTTCTTCCTTCCTAACACGGTAACCTTGGTTTATTTTCACGTCTCTTCCAAATAGTTCCAGTGTTCTTCCACACAGGTTTTCGCGGAGATTTTGCTCAATGTCTCCCATTTTTTCCTGACGGCTGACTGACGTGAAGAAGTCTTTTTTAGTTTCTTCCTTCAGCTTCTGTTCTGGGTGTTGAACTTGAACTGTGGCCCATCACCAACTTCTGTGAAAGCTTTCAAATTGATTTTGAAGGTAGGTACCTTGCACCAGAAAGTGAGTGCTGCTCCTCTTCCTGTTCTGATCTTGTGCCCAATAGTCTGCGTCTCCACCTTCTTCAGATTGAGATGAAATCGATCTGATTTTTAGTGTGTCCATCTGGTGAAGTCAAACCCAAGTTTCTTTGTGAATATCCTTGTGTCTGTAAACAGTATCACCAATCACCAAGTCATTAAATGCGCAGAAGTTTGCAAACAGTTCTCCATTCTCATTCATTTCACCCAGTGATTCTCGGCCCATGATGAGTTACTTTCTTGTGTTGTCCGCTCCCAGTTTGCCTTTCATGTCACTCCACACATTAGAATGTTTATGTCACTAACTGGGTTAAGGTCGCGTCCATTACTGATTGCAGTTGGCTACAGAACTTCTCCTTCTTCTCTTCATCTGCATTATTTTTAGGTGCGTAGCGTAGCATAATGTGATTGCAGCTCTCCTTACTTTTGAGTAGAATCTTGCTCTCATGATCGTGGAGGAAATTGGTTCTCACTGCATGAGACCCTTCTACGCTCTTGGAGAAATCATGGTAGCCATTCTCTCAGTGTGCTCGTTGTTGTTGTCTGAGTAACAATATCGGAGTAGATAATCGACTCTTTGCTTGATAGTTTGGACAGTCCACTTCCACTGCATCTGCTCTCGCGGATTCCTAGCAGTTCCATACCATATCTTTTCATTTATCTTGGAATCTGGGCAGCCTGGCCAGCCAGCTTCAGACATCTTGCTGACATTCCATCTCTTTATTCTCACTTTTGCTTTCATCGAAAGAAGAGCAGAAGCATTGGCCAACTGGCTTCCCGAAGTCAGGCTCCCCTCAGCCAGCGTCATTTTTTATCCCCAATTCCAGCGAGGAATAAGTTTATTTTTATTTTTTATGTTTTTTCTGTGCTTTGAAGTTTTTTTAGTGATTGGATTGATTTTCCTGTGTAGGGCTGCTAGCCCCACGTCCTAACTTCCCTCTTTATCTGGGGTTAGAACCGGTTAGTAAATTAGGCGAGATTGTGTCCGTGATAACACTCAACAATATCTAGCACCTATCGTGAAAAACACTCTGTAACTGAAAGAGAGAGCATATTTATGTTGGTCATGATAAACAGAATTCTGAGAGTTACTAACCTCAACCAAAAGAATGGGATGAATAAAAAAGTGAAAATACAATTTTTTACAAATGATGTTTACAGAGTCCAGAGATCACTGAAAACCAATAGCTGGGATTTCTTGATACTGTAGACCTCAGTTAAGTCCTAGTACAAAGATTTTCCTCTGTTGGTGACAAATTACCACGTACCAGTTAAGTCATAAGCATCAAAACGTGAAGGATAAAACGAAAACAAAAGCATTATGGAAATGTCTAGCAGTTAATACTTGAGATATACCATAACCACTCAAAAAAAGTGATGGTATGAATTCTGCATTTTACAGAAAAATGAGTTTACAAGTTAGCTATTCCAAAGGGTGTTCATGTAGGTGACAATATCTTGAAAATTTCGTATTGTCCACAAATTTATTGCCCATATGCACAGCACACGAATCTTAACAGTTTTCTTATGCAAACATAAACTTAGTTATGCATACTAGCTAATGTAAATGCCGATTAAATACACCCCAAAAAAAGTATTTTCGCGAAAGAAATATTCAGTTAAATAAGCGCGTTTATTTGAAGCAAGATGTTGTCATTTTAAAAAAGCCGTGCTGTTTGTTACCTCTCTAAACGCTGAATAAGATTCTGCAGAATTTTTGAAATGGCGCCTAAGCTGACCTCCCACTTGAAATGAGAACAGTTAATATTCAAATGTCTCTGACATGCACTAATAGAATCAAGGAAGAATTTCTGATTAGTGTGTCTGAATTTGAACAATGAAAGTGATTTAATACTGCATTATATCTGTTGACCCTTCATAGTGAAAACTCATGTAATAGTAATCACTAACGATGTACTTATTTATTATTAATTCTTTGTCCCTTGGGTTCCTATTAGAACATATGGCTTCAGTTGCACGTCTCCAGTGCACTCTCTCCTCTGCAATCTTTTGAACCTCACTCCACGACAGCACAAAAGCTCTCACATTTATCGAGGTTCCACTCGAGGGGCTGGCGCATGATGTCCCCGAATGGTCTTCTCAGTGCATGCCCAATCCATCTACACTTACTTCTGCATATTTGTTCAGCGATAGGTTTTTTGTTGGTTCGTTCCCAGAGTGAGTTCTTTGTTGCTTATTCTTTCTGGCCATCTGATCTTCAGTAGCGAGCGTAGGCAGTTGTTGACGAATGTCTGTAGTTGGTTGGAAATCCCTTTGGTAACGCACCATGTATCTGCACCATACAGAAGCAGTGACTTGACGTTGGTGGTGAAAATCTGGATGTTGTTACACATGCTGAGTGCAGAAGATCTCCACACTAGTTCCAGGCTAATGAACGCCTGTCCTGCTGTCTTTCCGATCCTGGCGGCTTTGACGTCCTCGTCTGTGAACGATGTACTACTCACAAATTATTGCTCTTGTGTTTCCACGCTGTCTTTGAATTTTCTATTCAACAACTAAATAACTGAACATTATCACTTCTTATGAAAATATTCATCACTTACTCATGAGCATTAAATGAGTAGCGACACTTCTGAAAACTAAAGATCTGCCTACCTAATAGTTACTAATATTTTTCCAAGGCCTGAGAATTAAATTCCTCAACTTAGTCTCAGAAGCTGTGTCAAACTAAAGCATATTCTGATTCATTTATTTACTTTAACCATGAATTATTTATCCATTTGTCTTGGCAATCAAAGTATATATTGTTATGCTTTCATTCTGTTTAGAGAACACCATGCTGATATCAAGATACAAAAATCGCCACATTATCGCCCATGACAATATACATAAAAGCTTCTTTATCAAGTTTTCACCAATTAATTTTAATAAACTCTATATCTTTTGTTCCAATCCTTTCGCAAAGTTAAAACGTTGAAGAAATCTAAGTTTTCAATCTTTATATTGACCAACACTCAGTGAACTGATTCAATGTGGTTTTGTACTCCTTTTTTCAATTGTTCGTTTGAGGGGATTTCACTACCTCTAATATAGACAGTAGTGTGACTCAGATAACTCTGTGCATCAAATCATCAGCAAAATTTTAACAAAAGTCTTGCTCAAAGTGACTTAGGTGCTAACACCTGTTGCATCATACTCATATCATGTTCTTCATTATGTCAAACAATTTCTTTCAATTTTTCTATCAGGTAAACCCACAAGTTTTTTTCAAACGGCAACTATTTTCATTTCTACTCAATCGTATTATGTTCCGTGCTGTAGGATAAAAGGTATTACTTAGAAATACAATAGCTGCTAACTCAAAACATACGGTTACAAAGTAAAAATTACTACGCAGTAGGTTTCTCAAAAAGCCTAGGATTCCATGAAAGCTTTCCCATCTAGTCAGAGCATGTCGATAATTCATGACAAAATAGAAAAATATTCCAAGAAAAGAAGCATGGACGTAGTTTGAAGAAGACAACTTCAGGTCTCATTCTTTTAAGTAATCATTTCACTATGTGTTTGAAACCTTATGAATAAGCATGCTTTCTAAAGGATTCAATGTTAAAGTCCTGTAATTTATCAAGAACCTTTCAACGTCAGAAATAGCTCCTAGGATCTTGTGCACGAATTGGTCATCTCACCAAGATCAAGGAAAATCGGAGGTTTCTGATCATAAAACTTTGATCTACATTTATAACTACAAATCAGCTGTTCTGCCCCACATTAAGAGAATCAATATCAGACTTCCTAAAAAGCCAAATATTTCCGTCAATCTATTGGCCTGTACATGCAAAAGTCTTTCGTCAAGTAAACAAATTGGAGAGCGAAAATTATATTTTTCCATTCTGGTTTATGAATAATGATTGCGTGGGCGTAGAATTAAATATCTATAAAAAACCATAGCTCGTTAAAAAGTGCATTGATTCCAACTTTCATTGACTGACATCCATATATAATGTTATGATGAAATGTTGACGAACATATCTAGTTACTCTGTAGAATATACATATCATAATACGTTTATATAATCTTTTAATCTCTTACAGATCACCTGTAGCGTCTAGTTTAAGTTGTTATCTCACAGTTATTTCCGACGCTTCAAAACATTTTTCTTTACAGTTAGTTAATAGTCATAATAACCAAAATTTACTTCATATTTATAAAATATGAAGAACACGGGATGATTTTTCAAAACACTGAAAAATAAGTTAATCTAAATAAGTAAATCAAACAAACTTAGATTTAATAACTGGTAAAAGTTATAATTTTTGTTTTAAACTGTTCAAATGACAAGTCAAACTTGCTATAGCTAGTTAACTTGGATGCCTTTGACCCACTCTGTTAGTCTTCATTCACTCAGTAGACGACTAATCTAAAAAACAAAAAAAGAATACGGGTGTGAAGTTAAATAGTGCTGTTAACTTAGAAAATAAAACAAAGAACTTAGAACAAGAAATAACCATTTTTATACTGTTCTGATAATTTCAAACACTTCTTGTCAAAGTGCCTAACTTATGACGTGACATCGATGATAAGTGCTAACTGATTAAAAGATTTTGTGTGCCAATTGCGTGATGCATGTTTTCATCATATATAATTTCTGCACATTTAAAAATAACTTTTAGGATCAGATCACATCATGTGAAACTATAGCTTGATGTTTTAGGGAGTTGACTTTTAGGCAACTGGTCATGGGGTCGAACACTGCTCCACGTATCGCGGTTTACGCAGCTACTTAGTATCATTATCCTTCACATTATAAGTATACCTCACTGCCTACTTCATAAATGTGCACAAAGTTACTGAGTGGATCTTGATTTCTTTTCCATCCTTATTATTTCACTGTGTAGACAGTATATTTCAAACTTATTTACTTGAGGAGAGAGAAAAACCTGTGGTACAAACCAGAAATAAATCGCAAACCTATAGGTCTGTTTTAACTTTCGTCTGTCAGTTAATGTGAGAATACTGAAAATTTGATCTGAAAGTGACTGACAATGGTGATTTAATGGATATAGGTCACAACTGTTTATATCTGGCTTCAAACTAATAGAGAAGCAAGTGTAAATATACTAGGTATATGAACACAGACAAACCAACACATTGAGTATAGCTTTAGGCAAGTGAAATTTCATAAGTATTTAGCAGGGAATGAATGGTCAGTAGTTCTAGATAGCAGATAAAGCCCTAAATATGCACATATTTGCATGCATGTTTCTATGTATAAGATGTAATTAGCAAAAATTGTATAACAGCGCAATGGCAAAAGTGACTAAAGTTGTTCTCTAAAGTAACTTCCTATGAAGCAAGAGTTAGTTTGAAGCTGAAAAGAGCAATTTAAAATTAACACTCCTTGGAAAATTCCAAATTCCTTCAACACATACACACATCAAACATTTTTAGGTCTGCTTTCTCTCAGAACGAAGCACCCCATATGATGTTTTCGAGACCAGAATTCAGAATTCTGATGCAGTAAAATGAGTATAATTTTTTTTCCTTTTGCTGAATTTTATCACTTTCGTATTCCTTTCCGTCAACAACCTCATTTTTCTCGTGTTGTAAAATGCAAAAAAACATACAATAAACATTTATAGTAATGAGTAAAGTTTACAAGTGACCTGAGGATGGCCATAGAATCTTATGTATCAGTCAGTCATTGGTTGTCTCTATCCTATACACAAGCAGTAACACTTCCACTTTAGATACATCATGTAATGCTCAGATATCTTTTTCTGCTTGAAAAAAATCAGCTGATGTGATTTTTGCAGCAAGAGCATTAAAAAAGGAAATCTATTCAGTTTATGATTTCTTCTCCTGAACATTACAAGTGATTCGATGAAAATGTAGTTAAATTTCACTCACAGGAATTGTGAGTCCTGAATACTTATCGGTCTAGTCTTTCAAATGAGGTGTCTAAGGTCACAGAGTGTACAGGGGACGTAAGATAACTCAAAGGTAATGGCTGATCTATTTGCACACTATGCACCGTTTCGTTTAGTAATTAGGCATTTTTACTGTTCTATCAAACATGTAAACTGTTGAGTTTTATGAAAAATTATAATTATTATATTATTTGTCCCTTGGGTTCCTAGCGGAACATACGGCTTCAGTAACATGTCTCCATTCCACCCTCCTCTCTGCAATCTTCTGAATCTCACTCCACGACAGCCCACAAGCTCTAATATCTTCCTCATATGATCTCCTCCATATCACCCCTGCCTCGGACGCCTAACTCGTCGTTTCCCATTGGAATTCCACTCAAGGGGCTGGTGCGTGATGTCCCCAGTCAATCTTCTCAGTGTATGCCCAATCCTTCTCAACTTTCTTCTGCACATGTTTTGAGCGATAGGTTCTTCGTTGGTTCATTGCCAGCCGAAATTCCTTGTTGCTTATTCTTTGTGGCCATCTGGTCTTCGATATCCAGTGTAGGTGGCAGCTGTTGATGTATGTGTGCAATTTGTTGGAAATGCTTCTCGTAACGCACCAAGTTTCTGCACCATCATATAGAAGCACTGACTTGACATTGGTGGTGAAAATCCGGATCATGTTCACGCTTTATGCTGAGTGCAGCAGATCTCCATACTGATTTCAGATTAGTGAAAGCCTGTCTAGTTATCTTTCCGATACTGGTTTCGACATCCTCGTGTATGCCTCTGCCGCCTGTAGTTGAAACGATGCAGCCTAGGCAGGTAAATAGGTGAAAGAAACTACTTCCTTTAGATTTTTCCCATTGATGGTGATTGGAGCTTGTTGTTGGTTGGGTATCTTCATCACATGAGAAATTATTACAACGCAGTAATTATTTGTAAAACATTTCAGGTCTAAATCCACATGCTGCCGACAAAAAATTACTTACTTTATTTTTGCGTTTCAAACGCAAATTTATATTCATAGTCAAAAAAACTGAAATATGTTTCTAAAACTGGAATACAATTAGTTTTCTTTTTCTCTTAGTTTTACATATCTTTTCTGATTATTTATATTTTTTTGTGTTCCATTTGTTCCCACCTGTCGGACAGGTGAAAATTTTAATTGTTTTGCCTTCATTATAATTTCTAGACATTTCATTTCAGTTACTGCATAATTATTTTATGTTCACTTTTATTTATTTCAAATTTTTGCCTCCCGCCAAAACATTAAATAGATATATTTCAACAAAATGTAATTCATTTCTGGTACAAAGCTTCATTTTAGGAAATCACCTGCGTTAATTAATTCTCTTCCTTTTATGTGCTACTCTGCCTTTAATGAAGTCGATCATGCTAAACTGTATATCTCTTAATAGTTGTGTAGTTCAGTTAACAACTTTTATGAAAATTTATTTCATTCACCATTATCTAACCAAATTTATTTTCTATAATTGGACAAAATAAAGCATAGTGGAAATATGATAGCAGGAAACTAAGCTACATAAAGAAGTTCAGCGGTTTAGAGACTAGCATATCAATTACTGAACCATGTAACACATCATTTGTATCTACCGGTAGATTGTCATCAAACATGATTAAGTAGTACTTCTTAACTCTCTAAAACTATAAAGCTATATACGCTTTCAATGAAGAAATTTAAAACTTACCAAGAAAACCTGAAATAAATTGAGATTACTTTAGTAAATTCATGAAATGAAAACTTCATTTTCCAGTACTTGATTTCTCTTGGTGCTTTTATTTTCTATTTGTATATGGATAAATCCAATACAATTAAATGATGTGACTGCATGTCTTCTTACAATGGATTACGCGAATGTCAAGTTTAGAGTAACTTTAGATAAACCTAGATGACTGGAGACCAATAATCAACAAAAAATAACTTTTGAAGTCACTATATGTCACTGATTTGGTAGTTTCAGTGTATGACTCTGTATATCAACCAGCACCAGCACAAAACGCTTCGAAACTGCCAATGCTGTTGTTAGTAACGACACTGTCTCCATTCTATTACTTTGTGCAAGTGAATATTGATGTTTCTCTGAGTTTTTTCATCCTAGTATCATGCATACCAATTGTGTTAAGTTAAATACAGAAAACTAAAGTGAACAAAATATATTAATTTTACTCTATTGATTTGTTAAATAAATTACTTCAACCGAATAAAATATCGCATCCTTGATGAGCAGGTTAGTAGACTCTTTCACAGTGAAGTGAAGACTATGTTGTTGATAGAAAAGATATAGCGATTTCAGTCTTTAAAACGTTTTGTTGAGCGCCTATTGCAACAAATGCTGCAAAATCCATGCACTAAAAAGCTTCAGAAACGATAAGTGCAAAACAAATTGAACTTTTTAATGATAATAATCACTTTATTCTCAGAAATAATTCTTAATACAGAATAAAATTCTCCGTGTCAGATTTCACGAAACTTATTGTTTTTGTTGTAACTTCAAATTAAGCGATCATCGCAGTCAAATAATAATAACAATATGACAAACAACAATGCATAATAACCAGTTCTCATTGGTTCATCGTCTAGTTTGTGAGTATGCTGTTGCAAGGGGGGGGGGACAAATATAAATCTACCTTTAGGTTTGATGGTATAAAAATTTGCAGCTTCTGCTAACTATTCCTGTTATAGTTATATGATAGACTGTTGTATGCTCAAAAATCCTTCACCATCCACATGATATCTTTATGTCATTTTATTGTTAGCTTGTATGATGAACACATTTTAAGAATGCCCGATAAGTTTTACGATTTGTTGACGGTTGAATAATTAAAACAAAATAGTAATTTGTTATAATATATAAGATGGGAATTCTAAGTAGCCCAAAATTTTAATCAGATTTATGGTGTAAGTAGTTCATAGGTCTGATTTACAGACTGAATATGCATCTTAAACAGTTTCAACAACTGCCAAAACTTGTTGTGTATTTCTTCGTGTAGTCTTCCGCAAAGCGTTTGCTCAAATCACTCCACCTTCTTGACAGCCAAATGGACACAAAAACACAGTGATTTCTATAATAATACACAACAGGACACCAGTTACTAAATGAATAGTACTGTATTTTCAGGTAATTAAACAGTTCTTAAGAAATTTAGCATACCTGAAAAAACCTAGTTTAAGATAGCTTAATATTGTTTTTCACTGTTTTGAACAAATTTTCATATATATATATATATATATATATATATATATATATATATATATATATATATATACATAACAACCATGAAGTGGAGGTTCATACACAGTCTTCATTATCTAAAAGTGATAGATCCCGAAGTGCTTCCGTCAAACTGCTGTCTTACTTTGATCTAACGTTTAAAAAAGCTTTGACATCCCTATGGACACCATAAAAAGCTGTTAGTTCTTATAAGACTTTTGATGAATAAATGAAAGTCCTCTCCACATATTACGCTTAGATATATAAAATAGTCATCATTATCCAAAGCCACATAACACGAAAAGGGCAAATGCATCACACCAGTAACCAGACTGATATGCGCTACCCCCTGAATATTCCTGTGGTTGCTTATATCCAGAAAGGTTTTTAATATAATGAGTAGCAGCCTTAATGAAACCTGTATAATTCGTGAAACCTAGTAGTACCATAAAATTTGTCAGTGGCTTTATAATACAATTAGCTGGAGGATTAAAACAGATATTGTGTTTAGATATACTACTAAAATAATGTGGGCAGGTGAGTGATATGCTTTTACAACCTCACTCATACAGAGTCAAGAAACTACGCATCCATAAGAGCTTGGTGAAAGTCCGTCAAGTGTATTCGTAATTTGATCATAATCTAAGTGAGATTATGAGAATAAAATTCCTTTGTTAAACTCTCTACTGAATGCTACCGAGGAATTATTGACCCAACTTTATTGAACAGCTCAGAATAAAATCCCGTAAAATGCAGCATTCTTCAAAACTACAAAGTGAGTGTATTCATACAAAAATGAGGCCTAACTAGCCATTATTTACTCAGTATTCTACTCAACTTATAACGTTTGTTTTAATTTTTTTCTTTTTTCTGCTGGTTTCTGTTCTGTACCAACTAACTGGATTCAATATCAACCTTGATATTGCTTCTTCTGCTACAACATCTTATCAATGTTTCTGGTTCGCTTATTTCATATTAAAATGAATAAAATACCTTTTTCATGTCACAAAATTGGAAATGATGAAAAATGTCCCCGGACAAAATGAAAATATTAACCAACGGACAAATCTAATCAACAATATAATAAAACTGAATATTATTTAAACTGAACAAAATGAATATTTATAGTTAACTGAACAAGACAAAGGTTTTCTTAAACAACGTCCTGATTTGACCCAACCACATTGTATCAACCAAGAAAATGAATGTGCACTAGTAAGTCGATAATTTTTATGCATGTTTATTACAATCAGTATTCTTGTCATTTTAAAATATGTAATGATGGGACAAAACCTCGCCTGGTTAACTAGTTCACTAGTTACTAGCCGGTCATAAGCCCGGGTAAAGAGGGAAGATTTGGCGTAGGGCTAGCAACCCTACCCCCTAAAACAAATATAACCGCTAAAGAAACTTCAAAGCATAAACAAAATATAAAAAATAAAAACAAAATTATTCCTCACTGGAATCGGAGAGGCGAAATGACGCCAGTTGGTGAAAGCCTGCCTTAGGGAAGCCAATTGGCCGATTTGTCTTCTCTCGATGAAAGCGAAAGTAAACGTGGGGACATGGGATGTCCGCACCATGTTTGAACCCAGCAAGGCAGCCCAGATTGCAAACGAGATGAGAAGGTATCACACTGAAGTGCTTGGAATTTGCGAAAGCAGATGGAATGGGAGTGGACTCTCCAAACTGTCAACTGGAGAATCGATAATCTACTCCGACATTGTCACTCAGACGACAACCACGAGCACACTGAGTTTTTGAGTGGCTATCATTGATGTCCCCAACAGCATCTAAGGCTGTCTCTCATGCAGTGGGAACCAATCTCCTCAACGATCAGGATCATGACATCAAGATTCAACTCAAAAGGAAGGAAAGTCACAATGATACAATGCTATGCACCTACAAATAATGCAGATGAAGAGAAAAGTGAAAAATTCTGCAGACAACTGCAATCAGCACTGGACAAGACCTCAGTTCGCGACATCGAAATTCCAATGGGCGACATGAATGCCAAACCGTGAGTGGACAGGAAGAGAACTAACCATGGGTCGAGAAGCGACGAGTTTGGCGTCTGAGGCGCGGGTGACAAGGAGGAGATAGTTCGAGGAAGGGATGAGTGCTTCTGGGCTGCCATGGAACCAGATTCAAAAGATTGCAGAGAACAGAGTGCACTGGAGACATGCTACTGAAGCCTTATATTCCATCAGGAACCCAAGGGACAAGTAATAATAGTAATAATGAGACAAACAGTTTTACAGATAAAATCTAAACTCCTGGAAATGAGTGATTAGCATATCTACTAACTAATGCATATCCTTAAGAAATATAAATGAATGCATTTGTAATAATAGAAGTTATTTATGGTGACACTACTACAGTTTATCAGAAACCTATCTGTTTGATATTTTAAGAAATCATATCAATAAGACGACTCAGACCAATGAGTATCAACCGAACAGGTTGAATTTATGGCTTATATTTACCGATCCATAGAACTACCAAGTATATCTCAACTCCTTACCATATTATTCAGTGAGGTGGAAATCAGTCTGGTTGGATCAATACATTGAGAATTCAGTTAGATTACTGACATATTTAAAATTATGTCCACTTCAACTAGTATTTTACTCTACCTTGTTTTGTAGTTTAACCGAGTGAAAAACGTTCATCTCTTAAACTCCTAAGACACTTTTTAGTTTAACTGTTTGAATTTGAAACAGTAGAGACATATTTTAGTAAGGTTAGAATGTTCTCTTCTTCATCAAAGCTGAAATTAGGTCAACAGGAAGTGTTCAATCTGCTTTTCTATGAATGAAAAAAAATTATCTTTGTTCATATTTAATAAACGTTTTTCTTTAATCGTAAGACAGAAATTTCAATTTTTTTTTAATCTTTTTTAATACACTGAATAGTAGTAATGCAACAGAAACGTTTTAAGGTCAGATATTAATAGAATAACTTGATACTGAATAATCCTAATTTCGTTTCATTTCTAATTATGCAAAATATTGGATGTTATCAGTGTATTACGATGATTATTTTCCAATAATTCAGTATTTACTGAAATAAGATTGAATTACTGAAGTTAATAAAATGTCGATGAGATTAACTCACTCTAAGCATTTCAGTTACATTTGCAACTAGGGCATAAGTGTAGTGAATAATTGTGAGGTTCTTGACCTTGTGATTAAATAAAATGTTTCTAATCAACAAAACATAAGATCAGGATTTATATTCTTATTTTTTAGAATACATAATAATTCTGCTTCATTGAATATAATCTGGCCTAATAATGGAGCTTATTGTGTAATTAAAAAAAAGCAGAATGGGAAGTATATAGGTCACTAGTGGCTAAAGCAACACATAGCACAAATACACCCAAAAGACTAACTTAAGATTAAGCATATGGCAAATAATCAGTTTTTTTTCTCATCATACACTAATTAGCACATTCCAACCTCAAATAAAGACAGTTATTAGTTTGTATAGCTGCATATTTTACAAGGATTTAGTGGAATTCCCTGCACTATAATTCTGTCACCTAATCAACAGGAAATAACAAGAGACCAAAGCACAGTGTTCGCGTAGATAATTTTATCCAACTGAAAATTGCAGGATATAAATAGTTTGTTGGAATTATGAAATCTGTAACATAAATTTCTGTTTCTTCCTCTATACACTTACATACACACTTGCTTTTAGTACACCTTCAAACAATAAGCTTTCCCAACCGGAATATATGTTCTTAGACATAAAGAATGCCCTTGTAGGATGTTTTTTCACATTTATGATAATTTTGAACACAGTAGTTGTTGAAAGGGATGACACAAAGTTTCATGACTTGCTTTTGATTCCATCTAAATTTCCGACATAATATACTGCATCGATTAATGTTAGGTCTTGCTACATCATCTTGACTGTCATAAATTGATTGGCCCAAACCTTAATCCAGCTCTAATTAAAACAACAATCATCTGAGTTTTTTCAACTGACACGTTCCTGGAACAAACTTGTTTATTCAAAATGCCTACATTTGTACTCTTTGACCACTCAGAACCTCCGTATTCGAAAGCGAATACGTTAACAACACTTCCCAGATTCATGAAAGCAAAAGAGAATAATAAATTGGGCAGAGTGGAATAAACTGCTTATTGATAATACCTTTTAGCGGCCTATGAAAAATTACGCACACATGTTACATTATTATTAACATTCATCATTATAACTTGTCTACAGGCTTCATGAAATTCATTTTCGCTTGAATCACCTCCCTGAAAGGAAACAATCCAAACTTTTTTGACAGACTTCAGTCGGAACTAACCACTCGGCTGTCATTATTTGGTGTGAATTCCCAATTTAACGATACGAAGGCACGATGTGATCAAAACGCATTATTGCAAGGATCTCCGACAAATATTTAGGCTTATTAAAAATACCGGCAAGAAAAAGATGACGGTTAGTGGAACCATCACCGATAAGCATGCATCAAGAAGATAACTTCTCAGGACAGGTGGCTAAAAAGTTGGACAGAACACTTTAAAACACAGTCCAACTGACCCGCAGCAATGGTTCAGTTTCTCAACATCCAGCCTAAACCTGAATGGGACGTAGATGTTGGTCGTCCAACTCTTCTTGAAGTTGAGAAGGCTGCACCCAACCTGAAACGATGCAAAGCAGCAGGACTTCACAGTTTGCCACCCAAAGTTTAGAATGAAGAAGGCGGGAAATTTCTAAATAGAATGATGGAGGTGCTGTGTAGTGTAGTGTAGTGCCGTCAAACTTGTCTACTTCACTGAATACCTCGGTCTATAAGAGGAAGAGGAAATCTCGTAACAACCATAGAGGACTTAGTTTGACTAATATTGTGTCCAAGATCTAAGATTCTATAGTTATCTGACACCTTACTGGAAGTCGAGAACAGTAAACTCGAGAAAACCAGTCAGTTTCCAGACCTGGATGGGTGTGACGAAGTGTTCATATTTCCACTCCCAGCCGGGTTTTAGAACACAAGAATACCTGCGGGTGGCCGACAGTGGCCATATTTTTGTCTCTGTTGGTGGAGGGATGTTATGACATAGTGTGACTATGAAGGGAGCACTCAGAAAGCATATAATGCTAATCTGAACTCTATATTGAAGCTCATGCAACCCTTTAAGGGTTTATATTCACTTATCATCAGAATTAACAACAACTAGTGGTGTCTGCCAGTGATGCTCGTTGTCATCATACCAGTATAACTTCCTTGTTGACATGCTAGTGGACATAACGTTAGGCACTCCTTCTTTCATAGGGATTGATCGACTCCTAGGGGGTCATCTGGTTGACTTGAAGTATGCAGATGATATCGTCTTCCTAGGTGAAGACGCTGACAAAATGCAGGGTCTTCTGAACACGTTGGAAAAAAATCTAAGTACGTTTGGCATGTGTTTCGCTGACAACTGTCAAATGCAAGATAATGGCCCAGGACTGGTCTCCTGCAGGTACTTCCATTTTAATGATAGGTGTTGAAGTGGTAGAATTTGTCGACCACTTCACTTCCTTGAGAATTCGCATCAGCCTGAATGAGTTGGTCGCTTTCGAAATCTCAGCTGGATAGAGAAGGCTAGTTTGGCATGTACCAATTTGCTTTGGCTGTATCACCAACTGAGATATTCAATTGTTTGACTAAGGGTGACAATATTGAGTTGCAATCCATTCTGTTTTGTTACACTATTGTGAGACATGACCACTGAATGTAGAAGACCTGAAGCGGTTACAAGGTGTCTTCGCAGTATTGCTCACATCAGTGTGTTACCAGTACTGAGGTCAAACGAAGGATACTGGGCAAGATGTGCAAGTTGATAGGCGGGGTTTTCAACCTTAGTCGGCAGAGATGGCTTAGGTATGTACTCCGCATGTTCAGCCAGCGCCTACCTAGGGGTATCTTGATAGAGGAAGATGGATTAGGTTGGAAGAGGGTTCAAGTTCATCAGACCAAAGAGTTGGGCCAGCTTATGCAGCTTCTTTCTGTTGGCCTGAGCCATTTGGGGAAATGTAGGCTACCTGGTTTTTGTCCTCGAGAACGAAAAGAAATCAGTGGTTGAAGACTGTTAGTGATGTGGTTTAAAATTACTTACAAATTGCTTACTATCTCACATGACTTTGTCTACTTCATGATTACTCTTCTTCCGTCAACCCGTTTTTTTGTATTTTACTATAAAGTGCGGTAGCTTGAACCGATTCACCTATGTGCGAGGTTCTACATTGATTTTGTTTGCATTTCTATCTGTCTATCTGTCAACACTTGGTAGTTTCAGAGAACCAAAGTTTTCTCACTGATGAACCCAAGCCTTAGAGCTTCGACCAAAAACACAACATTGAGGTTTATGACTTCTTTTAAAGTGGACACTGGTTTCTTACATACTACTTATATATTATATTAACTTAAATCCAAATGCATTACACATTTTGATGACAGACATTCAACAAACGCTCAACTAGTTAATTGAATTTCGACAGAAATGACTATAATTTTAGGTTTCAAATATCTTAGCAGACATGATTCTACCATTCAATAAGTATTCAGTCACGACAGAAGCTTATCAAACTATCAAACTTTCCAATCATTTTCAATAAAGTACAAACTGTATCACAGAAAAATGTAGGTTTCATTTATTTTTTTTGTTTATATGTATTCTGCCGCTAAATGTACTGACAACACTCTTTGTTGAGTAGCCAACGCACTTGAAAGAAACGTGTTGTACCACTTTAGCTTGCTTATTCGATGTATTCCAGTTTTCTGCGTCTTACAGACAAGTCAAGGTGGAACTGTACCCGAACAAAATGGCCAAATTCTGCTTTCTAATCACTTTTAACAACATCTTTGAAACTACTGAATCTATTATAACTGAAGAAGGGAATGGAAATGTGAAACAACGACAGATTTAAATAAACACAATAAAAATGTTTACGTCGTTTAACACTGCAAAGTCAGATTATTTTCATGGTAAAACACTAAACAATGTTGCTTCATCGTACCATGACTAAAAACATGATAATTAAAAATCATGCACTACACACATGGTACGCGTCAGTCTTCTCACTAACCTAACTTTAATAATTATATTGAAACAACTACACACCATGAATAAACGGAAAACACTTTTGTAACTAGGACATTTTAGGTATAAAACGACAGACAGTAGTTCCAGTTTTCCTCAAGAAAAAATTTTCATAAGAATTAACTTTAATAAATAAGTATATGAGTACAAATTGACATTCAAATATCAGTACATCATTAGTCTTGGAAATAATAATACCTGAGGTCATTTATGCATTATATATCCGTAAGGTCATGGATTGTTTGAGGATCGAAAGATACCAACAACAGGCAGAAAAACAATAAAGAAACAAGCACTTATAGAGAGTGTCCACTAATGAATCAATAAAAACGATAGGGAGACTGTTAATGATCACTTCTGAATATAGACAAAAACAGCCTGAATGCTTTCATTGTAATTTAATGTAGCATATGATTCATTTTTACAGGTTGTTTGAAATATATAGATATTGTTTTACTATGAAATATTAACAACTTTTCTAATTAACTTCTCAGTAGGTATTCTTGTAATCAGTTAATTGGATGGATAGATTATTCAGGAATGGATAATTTGTGTGATAGACGCTGGTATTTCACTACTGTTGGCCTTAAAATGTTATTCAAATAAAACGTTGCTTTCAATTTTAATAAATTTGATTTTATTTTTGAATATTTATGAGATAAATAACACTTGAAGGATCGATGTTACTTCAATTAAGGGCAATTTTGATTACAATAACATATTACTGAAATAGTCAGTTAACACCAGAAAGTGCTAAACAGCTGTTCTGTTGAAATTTTGACTTTCATACGAATCGGCTGTTTGTTGTGTTGTAGAATTTACAGGAAAGGTTTCATATTTGATCATGAGTATCGAGCATCTAAGCAACTAATTTATAACAAGCGGTTTTCTTGCACGGCAACACACTGATATCAGCCCCTTAATATATCTCCAGATGACTTTTGATTGTCGCTTGAAGTGTATGTTCTTGAAAATGATAACCATGTCTAGAAAATATGCCTACGAATTCGGTAATTTTGTGCAGGATTGTTAGAAGTAGTCTAATGTAGAAGAAAAAGATATTAGCTGTAAAATTATTAGGCAAATCATTTCTCAAGTAGACTTTTGGATTGCATAATATAAATACAAACACTTATTTAAGGGTATAAATTAAGCTTTTGGAAGTCGGTTATCAAGAAACCAGCAAGTAGGGAACATATGTCAGGGTCTTTGTTCCAAAAGGCTTCAAACGTATAATACCAATGCCAGCTCATACACTTGATCAACAAACTCCCTTCAGGGATGAATAGTTGAAATCTAACAGCTACATTGTCATTAATCATTCTTGTGCAGGATTTAAATAAGTCAGTGTGAATAACTGCTTGTTGTATCTTTTCTTAAACAGTTGGAGTGCTTATGTTTTAGTCTCTGAGTTCTTAAAGAACGTTAGGTTGAAAAACATCCCAGTTAGTCCACATAAAATTACTATTCCATTGATCATGACAGTTTTCTGCTAAAACACCTCACAAATTTAAGATATTTCGTAAAAATATGAAAAGAACTTGTATTTACTGCAAATCAAAGTTTTCATGAAGTCTTCAATCATAATACGCTTTCTTTCTTCGTCTTCAACGTTCGAACCCATAAGAGTAATAGCTGGTGGAGAAAAACTACTGATAACTCTTCGTTCATTATATCAGTTACCAATACGTGCTATGAAAATGACATAATATCTCTGCCACTGACAAAGATAAATTGAATGAGAACATGAATTAGTCATTGAAATAAAGACTGAAACTGTCCAACTACTTGGACATGATTATCAGCAAAAATGTTTATGCAAAGTGACATCGAGAAAACAATACTATTTTATCATTTATTATTATTTGTCCTTTGGGTTCCTAGTGGAACATAGGGCTTCAGTAGCACGTCTCCATTCCACTCTGTTCTCGAAGATCTTTTGAACCTGGTTCCACGACAGCCCACAAGCTCTCATTTCCTCCTCGCACGACCTCCTCCATGTCACACTTGTAAGTCCACCTCGTCGCTTCCCATGGGGATTCCACTCGAGGCACTGGCCTGAAGCGTGATGTCCCCACTCGGCCTTCTCAGTGTATGCCCAATCCATCTACACTTACTTCCAGTGCATATTTGTTCAGCGATAGCTTCTCGGTTGGATCGTTCCCAGAGCTCCTTGTTGCTTATTCTTTCTGGCAGTCCATCTGATCTTCAGTAGCGAGCCAGCGTAAGCAGTTGTTGATGAATGTCTGTAGTTTATTGGGAATCCCTTTCGTGACGCGCCAAGTCTCTCAACCGTACAGAAGTACTGACTTGACGTTGGTGTTGAAAATCCGCATCTTGTTCACGCTTTGTGCTGAGTGCAGTGCAGAAGATCTCCACACTGGTTTCAGACTGATGAACGCCTGTCTTGCTGTATTTCCGATCCTGACTTTGACATCTTCGTCTGCGCCTGTGCCGCCTGTAGTTGAAACAGTGCTTCCTAGATAGGTGAAGGAGGTTACTTCCTTTAAGTTTCTCCCATTGATGATGACTGGAGTTTGTTGTTGTTGTTGGAGTTGTTGGTGCGGTATCCTCATCACCTCTATCTTCTCTATATTCACCTGAAGTCCCATCTTCGCTGCCCTGCCTCGCCTCTTCCGCCAACTTGTTAGTTTTCGCCTGTAAATCTTCAAGTTTATGTGACATCAGGCACAAGTCATCGGCGAAATCCAGATCTTCTAGGTTCTTTTCCACGGTCTTGCCAGCGTATCCTCCTCTTCTCGCTGCCCACTGTTTGCTGCATGATTCAGTCCACCACAATCAGGAATATCATGAGTGATGGTAGGCAACCTTGTTTCACTCCTGTCTTCACTTCAAAAGCATCACTGAGCTGCTTCCCATTGTGAATTACTTGGCATGTGGCATCTTCATATAGTTTTTGAATGAGGCGGATAAAGGTTTGCGGTACTCCGTAGTAATGAAGCAGTTTCCAAATTACTTCTCGGTCGACGCTGTCAAAGGCCTTCTCGAAGTCGATAAAGTTGAGGTAGAGAGCTGATTGTCATTCTATACTCTGTTCTATGATGATGCGTAGTGAGGCGTTGCAATTTGGTCTGCACATGATTTATACTTCCTGAAGCCTGCCTGTGCTATTTTATCATGTTCTATGTAAAATTTAGCAAATTCATTATGAAGCTTATCGTACCTATGGTCATAGATATAACTACTCATAATCCATCAAGAATGGTAACTTAGCTAATTTATTGTTTTTTTTTAGTATGAAGGTAAATAAACATCTTTAAACTAAGAAATAAAATAATCATTTACCATGAAAACAAGTATACTTCGAGCAACAGACTTTAACTGATCAATTAAAACTTTAAACATAATGGTTGAGGCTTTAATTTCTGTAATGTTTATTGAAATGAATTAAAAATTACTTCTTAAGTAGGCTTCATTATGATAATTCCAAGTTTTTATTTATACACCAACTGTTCATTTCAACATAGTAACCAATACATACCCATTTACTAATTAAATTATTTTCATAATATTTCGTGTACATTTGTCCATGTTGACAGATATACAAATGTATTTTTTTATTGTGATTAGGTGTAGGATAAATATAACTTCCTTAAGCTTCAAGATATGATTGACATTCAATCAGTAGTATTGAATTAATTGATACATTGAAGACAAAATGTACACACTTCTTATTCGTGTAATTTGTCGTTAGTAACATATTTGTATTTGGTATCACTATCTTAATTATGTATTTGATAATGAAAGTAATTTCAACAAATTTAACACAAGTGATTCATTTCTATATCAGACTCCTAATTTAAACAGATTTTCATGAACGTTGAATAAATTTTCTTATTGCACTCCTCTGTTAAATATCACTTTCTCTGTAACTCTTTTCTTACTTGTTTTTACTCATTAGTACTAACAGAATATCTTGGAAACTTTAACAGTAGTAGTAATAGTAGTATGAAAAGCATGATGATTATTTTCATCTCTGATGTGATAGATTGATAAAACAATAACAGCATTGTAAAACACCATATGCCTGTAATTGTTGTAGAGAAAGTTTATATGTCATATATGTATCGTGCAATAAAGAATAAACAGCTGACAAAATAGTCTACAGCATTGAACCAAAAATGTAGTGCGTGTAACACAGATACATTCGAAAGTAAAACAAATAAACAGAAATGCCTAAATATTTACTTTTGCTGTTTCCTAGTCCCTTAAAAATGAGGGTTTTTCCATCGTAGAAATAGATTCATGTTTAAATTACTTCAAACATAACTAGTGTTCATATGCATAACTGACTGCAAGATATGAATGTAGAAAAAGTCTTAAAGGAATTGTTTTCTCAGCTTCCTTTACTAGGTCAGTCGAATATTCTTATCCTCCCCTTTCATTCATTTAGCCAATTTATTTCGTCTTCTCATCTTTTAAACTAAAAATAGACTATGATCATCATAAAATACTATCCAATTAATTAGGTTTTCAACGGGTATCCTTTATTGCAGTGACACCTTCTGAGAGTCTAAGCAGTTAGGGAGACCACTTGGACCTGGAATAAAGGAAATTATCAACTATGTACGTCAGTTTTTTTTGCTAAAGTTTACAAAATTAGAAGAAAAACATATATCTTACATGCCAAAGTAAGAAAAAGAAAACAAAAAAATTAAAAAGTTTTCGCTGAAATACTTAAATAAGTAGACTATAGAATAACTGAGATACAAATCAACTTTACCATTATTTTAGTCAAATAATAATGATAAGATAAATATCAGTCAACATGAAATTGGAAAGTGATGAACACTAAAACTGCTCTTCAACCCATCATAATAATCTTTTGCCAAACAAAGGACAAAGAATTTCATTGAACTTTATTTCAGCATTGCAATCACTCATATAAATTTTAAGAGGTAAGTTCCCTACCTGGAAGTAAACGATAATAATTTTTTAGAGTGTAACGCTTAGTCTTCCGCGGACAAATGTCACTGCAACTATCCCACTATTTGAGATACGTTTCCTAATTAGAATAATGTAAACCAGCTGACTATTATCAAAACTGCCACTATTATTCCTTCCTTCTTTCTAGTGCTTCTTACATTCTTTCTTACAAGGGGATTCAGCCTTATATGTATCTCTGACGCTACTGAGTTATTAAAGCCTCATCATCATTAAAGAATTTCAGTTAAAAACTTTATCCCAACTGAAATGAATAGTCTAAACAAACTTCAAATTATCTTCAGTAATTTTGCTTGAAATGTGGCGAAGAAAAAAGTTTGCGACAAGTCTAAACAAATAGGACAGAATAAATTAGAAAAACAGGTGATAGCAGAAGCTATGAGAAAAATCAGACTATATTCAGCAGCTGAAAAACAACAAACTATCAGCGCAATTTCATGACTTTCGTGTCCTGCAACTGTGTTGTTAGTTTTAAACTGCACTAACAATTAAGTTGGCAGTTACATCAGATTATTTGTTCTGTACCACTGTATAAGCAAGGAGTAGAGGATGAGAATAATACTTTTTCTTAAAGACATTGTGCGTTGAAGACATTGCTTAATTGAATAGAACTCAGCTAAACATACGCTCACAATTATAAAAATCTCAGAATAATGACAAAAATGTAAATAAGTTTTTTATTTGTAACATGCATTTAACTATATAGCAATCAGTATAACACAAATATATGCATTTCCTTATACCTATGCATAATATCTTTTTAAAACGCTTCATCAGTGAATGAATACTGCACAGTTGTAATATTTTACTTCAAAATAATATTTTTTTCCGGGAATGATGAAAATTTTAATTAAATTCTCTTTGAGGTCAACCTTATTTTAATGCGTATACTCTACTTGCAGTTTTGACCAGTCATCATGAGAATAAAACGTTTATTGGTTGCGAATAGAATACTAATCCACTGGATATACTTGATTTAGCTTTCAGAGGATAAATCTAACCATGAAAGGTTTAATTATCAAGTACTTAGTTTATCAGTTTGCCAATTTAAAAAAGGCTTTTAAACAGAGGACCCTGAAGTTCACAGTTCACAGTATCTAATATTTTAAGAGAACGTAGGTTGAAACAGACATTTAATTTAGATATAAACAAATTATTTGGAAAAAAAACCATATTTTTATGCGCTAATTATTCATTCCATGTTCAAATTATGCTGCATCATAATAAATCACTTCTGCATATACAAACCATAATGTAAATATATGCTTGATTATCTAAGGTCATCTATGACAAATAACATTTTCCGGAGAAGGCGGAAACAGTAATAGTGTGAATAATCGACTAGAGAGAATATGGAAACTTCCTCTTCATTGTTTGAATTATCGTATAATTATTCTTCTCTTTAGTTTTCCTCATTCAACACCCATTGGGTTTTTATCTTGAATTTATCTGGTTATCCCTAACTTGAATATTTTCTACATTCATCATGGATTAATAAAGAAACAGCAGTTATCATAGTCAGACTCAGACATTTTTATAGCCTTCATTTATTATAACAATAGTGATGATAATAATAATACAGGTAATTCTATAGTTTTTTTTATTTTTACTATTTATATGAATAGCCGGATATAATTCACTTTTCATCACATAAATCAAAAATCCACCTAAATCAAGGAAAAATAATGTGCTAGAGTGGGGAAAAAATACTCTATCATATTTATGTTTATCAGCGAGTTTGAAAATGATAATACAGGATGAAAATGAAAGAGATCATACTGTAAAGGAATCGGTGGTCAGTTTCATTTTCATTGATTCATTTCACAACCTTCAAGCGTATATTATACACGACCACTTCATGATAGAATTACTAACTCACTAGAATCAACAATCAAGATAGTGAATGTGAAGTAGTAACAAGATGAATCAAAATGTATAAAAATACAAACTTTATGTTCATTCTGCACAAGTGACGAAGCTTTTGTAAAATTCGAACTCAAGTACACATACCACGGTGAGCTTCTTTCTCTATAAAACCTTTCTTTTCTCTCACCGGATAGTGGCCTATTTGCTTTAACTAACGTATAAGTACTAAAGAATTTGCTGGATAGTGGCTACCTATGGAGTCAAGGAAATACGTTTCGTTTTATTTGGGCCCGTCAGCTGGACGCGTCTGCAGCCTAGTGAGTGATGTAGTCCCCAACGAAATCACAACACAGCACCCACCGCTTCATAAGTCAAAGTTGCATTTGCTAGTGCACTTAGTCACAAGAGCCACCTTTCATACAACGGGTATCAGCTATTTTCGTTTAGTGATAATTATAATTTCCCCTTTGTCCTTCTAGATCGAATTAGTCAACCTCAGGTTTGCACTCATCATGAACATACTTCATTCGGAGAAGCAATGGAAACCTGAGAGACCTAGATAGCTGTTTGACTTCAGTATGAAACTCCTCAGCAGTGCGAAGTCATGGCCCTGCCTTCCAATGATCGAACCCAGAACCTGCAGGTCCTGCGACCAGCATGTTGTTATTTAGCCGCTTTGTCGGAATACAGTGGTTCGTATTTCCTACTTCTGTCCGTTGACGATATAGCGCGACGTCCATCCAATGCTATGGTTGAGTAACTGTCCTCATTTCCAATCTGGATGACCCCACCGGTCATGCTGTCTAACTGGAACTCCAGCAATCACCTCTCAAATTCAGTCACCAATGTGGACCGAAGGGAGGTCTTGTTATATTGTGAACTGATATGAGTAGGAAATATGGACGACTGGCTTCAGACCCAGTGGCTCAATGGCAACGTGCTAGAGGTTGAACTTGAAGGTCCTGCTTTCCATTCCTGGAGGGATAATGAGTGAGCACCGTTGAGACTTCCTACACGAGGACAGAACGCCTGTGAAGTGCTCCCGAGTTTCCAATACTTCTCTAACTGATATCAGTTCAAAAGAAATAATAAACTGAAATCAGTAAACAAATCGCCACAAGCCTAAAAAGTGGTTGACCTCTGTTGCCATATGGACCATCTTGTAACTTGCTTGGCTGTCTAATAAGAGAATTCAGGGCGCAAGTTTCGTTCTATATAAGCAGCTGAGGCGGATCAGTTGGATTCAGAATAACCACCAGCGATCACAAGCATCAACGAAGTGAAACAAAGTTGATACATTTTCATTCAGTCTCTCCAAAATTTGCTGTATCTCCTGAGTAATTATAATTTTACTATCATTATAAGTAACTAGTAAAATTATACTTTGTGTATTAGATTTATAATACCACAATATCATAATATCTTTCCATGTACAGAAACAAGATTAGAATGATATTTTCAGGAAGATAATAACAAGAAAAAGAAGGGATATCTGACAACAGACGAAAAAAGCATCTTAAAATGATCAAGCGTATACTAGTTGTCCAAGAATACGATAATGGACGCTTCACTCCAACTCATAAAGAATACTCAAGCAGGTGTAAAGAAACATTATTGATTTATTCAGCTTTAAATTTTAATGATTGTTTTACGAATTCAGTGCGCGCAGATCTTTTTGTGGTTTGATAAGTCATTAACATGTTAGTTCTCATCCTAGAATAGTCATGTTCTTCCGGTTTTCTTCTGGAAGATGAAACACATATTCAATTGTAAACAACCAGTAGAAAGCATTCTGTTTGGTTTTATAATGAATAAGTGAAAAACTTTGTAGAAACTCCACATTGGGGATCACGTCACTTTCTCGTAAACTTATATCATCAGTTGAGAAATGTAAGATGAAAATATTCACTTTTCTTCCAAACAGTTAAACTGCTTGTAAACTGCTTGTAAAGTTCTAAATATGTTTCGAATAACAGTAACTTTGAATTACCCCATTATCTTACTTGGATACCATTCATCAGTAAGGCTTCTAGAAAATTCCGACCCGTATTTCATCACCTTGTAAACAAAGCCTTAACATTCTGAAAATTTCTTAGGTTCCTATGTTTCCAGTATAAGTTGGTTATGTAGAATGAATCAATATACAAAGACAAGATACTGAGTTCATGGACTCTCAAACAATTTTTACTTAGTTGCTTCTTAATGCACAGAAATTTACTGAGAACATTTGAAACAACTTGTTCAAACGTTTATCTGAAGAAGGTAGTTAGATGTGAAACTACTTACTAACTATCAAATACTGATTAACCATACAACTAAATCAAATGTGTATGCCTTCCAGTAGTGTTGTCACCTACTTCACACTACTTAGTTGCGTTTAGATTTTTATTTACTTGTTTCAACACCAGCCCGTCGTGTCAGCGACAAGCCAATTTCACTATGATTACTAACAGCAAAATGATTTATTGTTGAATTTGAGATGAATCTGGCAGAGAATTAGAGAGCTAATTAGAAGTTAGTTATTCTTCAGAAGGTAGTAATAGATTAAGTGGTTAGTGCCAAACAGAAATCTGGTTAACGTTTCAGTTGTCTTAAATCATAATACTACTGTAGGCGTTAGTGTATCGGTCTAGGGTGTTGAAGTGAAACAAAGCATGATAGAGACAGACAGTATTGGGAATACGTTTTTGTAAGGAAATAAAATCAGAACAATATCAATAACAAACATAGTTCGACACCTATACTATTCATTCCCAAAGATATGGTAGACGATGAGTAAAATCGCACTGTTTTCACCAGTTTTTAACCATGTCATCCGAAAAAATCAGCTTCTGACATCTCTAACTGTATTGGGAAATAACATGATAGCAGACTTCATCACTACCCATAACAAAGGTAAACAAATGCAGAGGCATAACGGTGCCTTGACCTGACTAACCTGGAGACTATTTTTTCCCCTCCATATGACATCAGATGTTAGCAAGAGTTATGAAACTTGATTCAACACGATGGCTCATCAGGCTCTTCTATGAGCTGCTGGCGTATACGCTTACTTGCCCACGTGATCACATGATTAACTTTAGAATCAGAAAATAAGTTACATGATCCTAGCAGTACTTAAGTATAATGCTGTCATAAACTACATAGTCACCCATACTGGCGGTCACTACTAAATTGTGACATGCCAAAAATATACTATGCAATGACTATTCTACCGCAGATTGCATATATGTTTAGAACGTTAACGTGGAAATAGGTATACATGTTTATACTCATATAAGACGCTGATTCATCTCACACGCTTTCAAGCTACAAATCTATGCACTCCAAATCTTATGACAGTAACTGCTCTCATTAAGAAAACTATTCTATAATTGACCGCTAGTCATCCATTTAATATCATAAAAGTTAAAATTAGTTTTAATTTAGTCTACCTGGTATGGTTTTCGATAGTGCTATTCAACAAGAGTTTATTTGTAATGTCTTTAGTAACAACCAGTGGAGGACAATGAGGCTTTCTAAAGGTAGTAAATTAAACGTTTGTCAAAAACTAAATATTATGAATAAATGGGCCATTTTTCATTACTCATTGTTCAGTATAAATACACATGAAGTAAACAAAAACTATAAAATCTGATAACAGATAACATACACAAGAGCATAAAACTGAGATAAAGATAGAGAAATATAATAATTTCACTGTTGTTATTAATGATTATGTTGATTTTATGTATGTATTTTCCGGCTACCAACTTATTCTACAACAATGTTAACTACTCATTTAGTTCACTAATGGTCTTGTTCACTTATTTGTTCATGCTAACATATTCCTTCAATATATCAAACAATTTTTTCAGCTATATTCCTCTTTCTCACCATTTAACCGTTAGTGAAATATGTTCAATGTAGTTTTAAATGAAGCTACAGTATGATGTATACCAACCAACTAAAACATGTATAGATATACATGAGTGTATGTATGTGTACTTACCTAGTCTTTAAAGTTTTTAGGTTAAGCAAGATTTCCAGTCTTCAGAATAACTTTAAAATGCCCTTATATGCTGATAATGACGACGTGTCTCTGTCTGATACTTGTTTCATTAAAATTTTCAGGACAAATATTATTTATTTGCTTGTTTTTACTTTGTCATTCTTGTTTTCGTCTCAAAGCATTCATTTAAATGAAAGAATTTATAATCTTACTCTTATTCCTATCGTATTTTAAACAGAATGTTTAGAGGTGAAGAAGTCAATTGTTCAATAGTTAATTCATTTATCCATCTATTTTGGCAATTTAAGTTCCATTCTGCTAATTTATTACCATGCAACTCTTTTTAAACAGTAGATATATGTAGTTTCCTTAAACTCACAACTATTTTAAATGTTTTTTTATAGTTTGTTTGACTGAAGAGGTTCAAAGTATATAAGAAAAACTATTAGTAGGTTCATTGGAATCTATCACTAAATAAACGCGTTTAGCCTATTGTAGTTTTGTAAGCAGATTTTAGTTTACGAATCAAAGTAAATAACATGCTGCCGCTTAGCTGAATAAATTACTTCTAAGATCGAATGAATTTTTTATTTTTAGATGGTTAAGGAAATTCATCATCAATAGTCTACTGGCGTTTTTCTTTGAGTTACATTCACGATACATGTAGATTAACAGTTTATTGATAGCATGATTGATTTCTATCGCCAATACAAAAAGCATGAAAACCATTACTCGTTTTATTTATCCAACATACACTATTTATTTTCTTATTAGTGGTTATAGAGTTTCTAATGTGCATTTTTCTACTAAGCCGAATAACCACAAATGCAATAGTAAAACAAAAATCGTTATTGTTGTAATGTTTTAAAATACTACCTTTGCATTTACGAAAATCAATGGTATCATTGTTGCTTATTTGTTTCACAGTAATCCTGATGTAGACCATGTCATAAAAACTATTAGCAGTCTCATCTAATCTATTTACTGTTACTTACCTACCTCTGGAGACCTGACAATGTCATGTATACTTATAGGTGCCATTAGTAGTATGTCCATCAGGTTTTCGATGTCACTAAACCAAGCTGCTTACTACAGCGATGCACCTTCGATGAATCCTAGGTGGTCAGGAGAAATCAGAAAGTAGGTTAATTCGTTATCCCATTCGGTCTTACAGTGAGTCAGTCAAAACTTGAATATCTCAGTTGTATCCTCTCTGATTGCAGCAACAGCAAATGTGAATTCTGAAAGTCTGACGATATTATACCCCTAGCGATTGCAGAAACACCCGAATATTGTTATTATTATTTGTCCCTTGGGTTCCTAGTGCAACATAGGGCATCAGCAGCATGCCTCCATTGCACTCTCTTCTCTGCACTCTTTTAAACCTGGTGCCACCACTGCCCACAAGCTTTCACTTATTGCTCACATGATCTCCTCCATGTCACCCTCACCTAGGACGCCCAGCTCGTCGTTTCCCATTTGGATTCCACTCCAGGGCCTGTCACGTGATGTTCCCAGTCGGTCTTCTCAGTGTATGTCCAACCCATCTCCACTTGCCTCTGCATATTTGTTGGGTGATAGGTTCTCAGTCAGTTCGTTTCCAGATTTCCTTGTTACTTATTCGTCCTGGCCATCTGATCCTGAGTATCCAGAGTAGGTGGCAGCTGTTGATGAATGTCTGTAGTTTGTTAGAAATGCTTTTCATGACGTGTCAAGTTCTTGAACCATATAGCACTGCACTGACTTTGCTGACATTAGTGTTGAAAATGTGGATCTTGTTCACGCTTTATGCTGAGTGTGGTAGATCTCAACACTGGTTTCAGATTAATGAAGGCCTGTCTTGCTGTCTTTCCGATCCTGACTTCGACGTCCTCATCTGTGCCTGTGCCCCCTGTAGTTGAAACGATGCTGCACATGTGTGTAGGTAGGTGGAACAGACTATTTCCTTTAGGTTTCTCCTGTTGATGGTGATTGATGCTTGTTGTTCATGCTGTTGTTGGCTGGGTATCTTCATCACCTCTGTCTTCTCCCTTCATTCAGTTGAGGTGCCGTCTTCGCTGTCTGTTCTGTCAACTTGTTGGTTTTCTCCTGTGGATCTTCGAGTTTGTGCGAGAAGACATCAGACATACATCATCATCGGCGAAATCCAAATGCTTTAGGATCTTTTCATCGGTCCAGCGTATATCCATCTTCTCTCTACTCACGGTTTCTTGCATGATCCAGTTCGCCACAATCAGAAAGATTATGGGTGATAGTAAGCAGCCTTGTCTTATTCCTCTCTTCACTTTAAAGGTGTCACCGGGCTTTCTGTTGTTAATCATTTAAACACCTTACTAATAAAACCCAATAATCATAAACCATGCTAAAGAAAGGTTTTAAGCGACTTCGTGTAATCACCTCACAATTACTGGTACATTCAAATAATCTTCAGTGAACTGATTCCTTAAATAGAAATGCGTATATTTTAAAGCTTTCAATGTGAAACTGCATACATATGAATTGCAAGTATAAATCCAGCCGTCACTTTAAAAAGTTGGAAAAGTAACCAATATCTTTAGGTTATATTACTTATCTTGATTTTTCTTACACGAATTCTCCTTAGTGAACTGAAAGAAAGTAAAAATAACAATGAGCACGGGATAAGACGGATCCATTTTATTTCAGTGGTATCTTATCAAAGGATTACAACCCGAAATATATAGTCTTAGTGAAAATGTGACTCACTTTAATTCACCGAAAGAATAAGACGGATAGAAATAGTCATAGAATAAAGGTCATTGGTAATGAAAAATTTAAAGAAGGTTAATAAATGACAACAAATTATCACAGTTATATCCATAATCCGGTGGAAGCTTCTAGAATAAAAGTGTAGCGATCGAAATAGAGAGACTTTACACTACAAGACTGCATAAGTAATACGAAAAAATGAGCAAAGTGTTGTGAGTTAAGTCCATTTTATTTTAAAGTATTCTATATAAAAGAAAAGTGATATAGGTAAATAAGAGTAAAGGAATTAAAATCATGATTTGATATAGGATATAGTCAAGTAACTGTTTGAAGAGTTACTAAAGTAGAAAGAGTTTGACTGTAGCATTATTTCGAACACATTAATCAGGTGTGAGGTATTTATTGATTATGGTCTCCGCTTTTGACGGTTAACTACTGCTCATTGGAAAAGAGGTTTGTAGATGACAAAATAATGTATAGGTAACTCAACAGGTGACGTAGTGTCAGATTGTTGAATACTGATTGAGCAATAATGATCAGAAAATTTTATAGGCTGTCAGGTTGACTGGAAATTATAATTCATTATTTTTACAAATTAATTACTTTCAATGAGCCAACGCCTAGTTATGGAGAATGGTTTATACTTCGTAATGTCAAAGACCTTTTATCTGAAACGGAAAGATGCGCTCCATTTAGGACCTAATTTAGATGTGTTTTGAAGAAGAAAACTGAAACCAAAAATAAACCATGTGGAAAGCATTCGGAAAATCACCTCCTATTTCACAACCACATGGTTCATATTACTTTGTGAGGCGCATATCGGTATCGGATAGTATTTTTCTCCCAATTACCCAAATGAAACATGCGCGGCTTACTTGTTTTCACTTCAAACAAAGGTAAAAATGTGGAGTGTAAATTATGATAAAATTAAACAAAGCTCAGCGTGTAACCAGTTTAAAATGTGAACAAACGGTGAACTAACATTTTCATGTAATCAAACTTTACGAAAATGAAAAAAAATAATTACGTTGTAATGATTGTTTAGGTGTATCTGATTTTAAAAATATTTTTTTCACAAAGGGTTTACTCTGTATGTTATCAATATCCATTGTGTGAAAGGTTATTCAAGATTCAGACCACCGTTAGTCATAATTTACTCGAAAACTGACATGCTTTATTAAATCCAAGTCCTTTTAGCCAATTCTGCGCTGAATGATGACTGTCAACCCGACTAAGATCCATTTTTAAGCTGCAAATGATACCTGAACATAAATGTTATTATAAATATAATATAGTCATTTTTTCTCAAGATGTATTATTAGCTACAAATAAGAATACTATAACCTTTGAATCTCAGTGATACTACTAACCAACCTAATTTTTGTCATTCATTTGTTATATAAATGAAAATTTTTGATTTTATTTTTGTGTATGCTTCATGATGAACCACTGAATGAGATGAGTTAATTCCATTTACAAAAATCTTTTACTTAGAAAATATACAACATTCGTTTTATATATATAGCCTGACTGCCTGTTAAAGGGTAGCTGTAAGTAGGAGCGACAACTTAATTTATCTTCAGTCAGTCGCTGCTCACTTTTCCATTTCTTTAATATTTTCTGAGATTCGATTAGAGAATCAAAGTGCTGCTGATCGAAAACTTACCAGTCCAACAGAGGGGATAGTCGAGGCCCAAAATAGCTTGGCGGTAGAACCTATGACTTGTGCACTCATCGATACTGATTCAAATCACCAAGCGAACATCAACTATGTCGTGTTAGGGGATATGACTTGCTTATAAGTGTAACCAACTGAGAAACCTATTTTCAGTCAGCCCTGCTGTTTGTTTCCTAACGAGAGCTAGAAATCTATCAGAATAATCTGTAGAATCCATCTAATTAGTCATCTGCTTTCACATTCACTCAACCTCATTACCTTTGGTTTTGGGATATGATACTTAACCACTTAAGATTCCTATTCGCCTGTTCAGCATCCCATAAATATTAATGACTATGCAAATATTATCAACGTGCTACAAAAGTTGTGGAGGTGAATAATAAGTTTGATTGTTGTTGGTGGCAGAATACTTACTTAGGTATTCTGATGTGATGTTTATTCACGCCATGTTTCGGATAATTTCATTCCCGGCAAATTCAGGTTCAGCATTTTAAACCTTTGAAAGTCTATATAAAAAACAAAGCAGTACATTCAAGTTGTATCTCAGCAAAAATAACAGAAATTTCTTCCGAATTCCTCTTAGTTATATAAAACGGACTATAAGCTTTACAAATGTTTCTCTGCTAAAAACAGAATAGTGCTCTGAATAAATTGCAACAATTTTTATCAGTAACTTGCTACACTCAACCAAAGTCTGTGATAACCTTTCTGAATAATTATGTTAATATTTTAGATCTTCGAGAATTAACTTTTTCCTTAACATAGGCGTAACTGCCAACACTGAGGTAAGGTATGTTTCTTCATAGGATAACCAGTTGAATTAAGAAAACTTAAACTGTCATTGAACTACTTGAGAGCTTCCCATTCATAATATCGGACCATCACAAACTTGGTATTAGAACTTCTTGTAACGTGTCACTCAGTTCCCTTGTTAACATCATATAATTAGGTATCTGTTAATTCTTAGTTGATAATAAACTTCGTGCATCAATAAACAAGTCTGTACACGGATTAAATGGGTTTTACGCATAAGGGAATTAGGTACAGAAACGTTAAATCCCAGGTTGGTAATCATCATGGACCGATACCATTTGAAGAGACATTGGAAACCTGGGGGAACTGGAGTGCGGTTTCGTTTCAGTATGGAACTTCCAAGCAACGTGCAAGCCTGGATCTTAACGTTCTGCAACCAGCTTGTTACTACTGAGCCACTACATAGGAATCCAGGGATCCACAATTTTCTACTTTTATCAGTTCATGATATTGGGTGACTTCCGTCCAATGCACGTCAGTGACTAGCTTTAATAGGTGATTCCTGAAATCCCAATGAGAAGTTGTGATCGGTGGGCCAATCAAGCCAGAAATGAGGAAAGTTACCCAACGACGACAGAGGATGTACAATTGGATTCCGACTTAGTAGCTCATTTCAGGGTCCTGGATACGGAACCTGATGGTCTCGGGTTCGATCTCCGGCAGAATCATAGGTACATACTTCTAAGGAGTCCCACAGTGTAACAAAATAGCTGTCCAGGGCTCCCAGGTTTCCAAAGTTTCTTCGACTGATGTCATTCCATTACGAATACCAACATGAAATCAATAAACAAATCGCTACAAACCTCAAAAGTTAAATCTGTTGATCTGAAGTCAAAAAACAATATTTAAGCAGTCCAGTTGTACAGATTCTAGGCACAAACATGGGTACACAAGAGTTAAAAAAATATTTTCGGAGTATAAGTGTTTATAAACAGACAATTTATAATCTAAATTGAATTATTCTATTTTTTAACCATTTAAAGGATAATGTTCAGTAAAACCTATGACATTTAACTCTGACGTGAAATTAGATCATTTGAATCTGCTTGTTTGCCGATAAGCAAATGGCAGTTTCTCGGTAAAAAAGATCATCCTAACCTCAATAGGTAGACAACATTTACTGTCAATCATAGATGGTTACTGGGAGCAAGAAACTATTGAATATTAAAACCTAGCATACAAATGAATATCCTATCCTGTCAGGGTTAGAATACTTCACTAGCTCACCGTCAATCAAAGTTCGATGCGTAGACATTCTTAAAGTGTAGTACACCTTTAAATTGCAGAGGTAATCAGGTTAAATTACGTTGCCGGAATCCCGCCAATTTTACACTTCAATGAAACCGAGTTATTCATCTACCATTCAAGGTATCCAAGTGAAAAGACTGATCAACAAAAATCCTAATAATGACTTATGAT
The DNA here is from genome assembly GCA_944470555.2 of Heterobilharzia americana. Lineage (NCBI taxonomy): Eukaryota > Metazoa > Platyhelminthes > Trematoda > Strigeidida > Schistosomatidae > Heterobilharzia > Heterobilharzia americana. The sequence continues at coordinate 54,846,695 of OX104128.1, forward strand.
GTGGGGTTTTCAGAATTTTATTGGCCCATTAGAAAACTAATAAATTAAACAGTGAAAGGAAATATCATAATATAGGTAGAAGAAACGTCAAACTATTTACTTTATGGAAGAAAACCATTAAATTTCTACCTCATACCTCGTACTCATCAAATAAAGACTAAAAAAGTCATACAGAAAAATGAAAAAACGAAAGGAAAAAATTTATCCAAGGGTCATTAATTTTCATGTGTAAAAGTCACCTGATAAACTTATTCTTTAAGAAACAAAAATATTTTTTGCCTTTTGCTTTTCTCCGCTTACAAAGTAACAACTTCTAACCAGTCTCTTATAGATACTTCAAATGATGAGATAACAGATGTCAACAGTACGAGCATCTTTTGGAGAAAGTTACTGTTATTAAGCGTATCTACCATTAAAACAACAGTAGTTTTACAAGTATTATCTCCTTAGATAGAAATGAACATCTAGATTGGTCGAATATCATCACGTTAAAGTTGTGATAATTAGTCATGTACCTTCAAACTTGGAAAATCTCATATTCTGGGATAAAAATATTGCTTTCTTTTCCTAACGAAATCATAATACTTGTCTGTGTAAAAGACGAAAATTTATAAGCATAAACACATGTAAAATGAACCGAAGTCAAATGCATTCTGAAAATATTGGAAAAAGTACTGACCAAAATACTTTGAAATGTTTCTGATTACTTTGACTGATTCGGCAGTATTTTCTTAAATATGATGGCCTACTGACTTATGACAAGGAAATTACTAGTTTACTTATAACATTTCACAAAGTTAGTTTTAACAAGGTCTTGTTTCCATGACCTTCAGTCAAGATGATTTTACTTCACAACCAAGCAGTTAAGAAAATCGAAATTGCATTATTCAGTTTACCTGATTTTTGACTAGGTTGGCTGTAAACAACTAAAACTTATTGACACTACATGACATCATCTAGACAGTCATTCACCTGAAAGTTTGTTTTTGCCTATTTGTAAAGTCTCCAGAATTATGCATATCTACAACAAGATTTCATTCAGACTATAATGACTTCACAGTGAACAGACATCAGTTCAACAACCTGATTAAATAACATGATTTACACTTCCTAAATCTTTTCAACTCACCATTTATCGTCCAGTAACATCTAAGGATATCTGCTTTTGATCTAGACTTCTTCGAACACACTCTTTACTTCTTACTGGCAAAATCAGTCACTAATGGTAAGTAAACTACTGTTCAGTGCGGTGATTCGTCATGAAGTGACTGGTGTGAGGAAACATTTTAGCAATTTCAAAATTAATTTGTACCCAACTGGGAACGCATTCTGTTTCTAATTAAATAAAATGCTGAGATTTGCTCAGTTCAAAATAAATCAAAATACTTGAATATATCAAATATCATCAAGAAATTAGTCTGTAGTGAAGTTTTTGATTGTAAACAGTTTGAAAATAGGCTTCGAAAGGGGCTGAATGTTGCAGTTATAAATTTAACAGCCTAACAGAAATACAATATAATGTATATGACTGAATGAGCTGTTTTACTCATTAAAGTGTAGCCAAAAAACAAGTCACCACCGTATTTTTCAATTGTTTGGGTAATTTTTATGAGTTTTCTTCAGGATTTTACCTTTTAGCCTCTCAAATGCTTGATACAAGATGCAAAAGCTTATATTACATACATGTTTTGCTTGTATCAACCTTAATATGTTTGTAACCAAATGATTTGAATATTCTGCATACTAATCAGAACAAAATACATAGGACAGATTATTTCTGGTGAAATTCGTTGTACGTTACACGTAACAAAAAAACGAAAAAACATATTGCCAACTAAAGACATTTGTGTCTGTGAGACCATAAACATAAGCAAGAGCAATCAGTTTAGATGAACGTTTTTATGACCAATCTACAAAACTGAGTGTTTTATCACCTATAATACCATGAGTCGGTAAAACAAAACACTTACAAACTAAACAATAGAAAAAATGAACATCTGACATTTAAGTCTGGCTATTTGATACATATATGGCCTGTTCTCACAACTAACTAGGAGGGTATACTTGTTAATCTTGTATATAATATGGCAAAAGCATTTAGTCTACGTATGAGTGATGTGACTATTAGACTGTCTGCTGATTGCATAAAAATTTTCACCCTGTGTGATGATTTTAATGACAGAACTCAGTGTAATCATTTTCACTATCACTGCTAGTTTCCATTATTAAAAGATTGATGCTTATATATCTCTGCATAAATCATTAAAATGATTTATTGAATAGGCTAAAGTGATGACCTACTTGTGAGTAGTGATTCAGTGAAACAAACCTGAGAATCTATTACTAAACTAGTTTAAACATAACTGAAAGCGAAACTACCAGTCATATTATCGTCTTAAGTTTATATTTTAGCTTAGTAGAGTATACCAATTTTTAGACGTCAAGATTAGCTTTATCAAAGTATTATGATCCTTTATAACAAATTGTAACTGCTATGAGGTTTTAATATGCATTCTTAAGAGATTATGGCATTGATTATAATAAATGATAGGGGTGTTGTGTTTAGGTTGTAGGCTGAAAAAAATCTATCAATGAACTTCTTCTAAGGTTAGCCTTATTAAAGATAATGTAGAAGGTCCTGGCATCCACAACCCATATCTTTCATCGGCTGCCATGTGACAATCAGATCATAATTTTATGCTGTATAATGTAGCGAAAAGATGTGATTTGATATAAACTTCATCAATATTGAACCTTATGAAGGTATCTATTTTAATGGCAACCGAATTTGTTTATGAAACGGCCCTTTCATTTTAATAGTTTGATAATCATCTAACTATAGAGTGTAAACTGCAGCTGGTTTGTCTCATTTCTAAACATAGTTATAGGCAGTCATTCTATATCCAGAATATTTTGAAGATTGAAACGAACACAGAACGTCACCACAAACAGTTGACCTTTGACTGTTAATTTGCAGTTCTTTTCTAATTCTTGTTTGCAACAAAAAATTTCTACCTGTTATACAAATTTTCCTAGGCTAAAGAAATGGAAATTGCATTTGTATTGAAAGAAGCGAAGTCTATTCTTATTGTATTGTTCGTGCTGTAACCCAATAAAACAATTATGCCTATTAAAAAGACAAATATTAACATACACATATGCGTCTAAATGTTTGAAAGTTGGATGTTTGGACTCAGTTACTCGTATTGTATTTCTTCATTCATTAGCAGTTATTGGTTATTTGTATCTGGAACTTTGGAGAATTATTGCTGCACATTTGATTGTTTTTCATATTCGATGGCTTCATATGAACTCAACGTTCTTGTGTTCGCACAAACTTTGATGAACCTTTTGCCAATTGAGTCCAGCTCTTTACGTAATTGCATAGTTTTTCTATTACATATCATCAACTAGCATAACAGGTGTCTAGCGGTGGAGCCGAGGATGTGCGTTTCTTCCTATCACGGAGTAGTCAGTCTGATTTACCTACATCCCAGTAAGTGATGGCGTTCTCACCGAGACTGGAACCCATTACTTGTCACTTCAAACGTAAAAGCACTATCTCTAGGCCATTGGGGCTTGAGAACCAGCTCTGGTACAATGCGCGCCAGTTGTTACCTATTGATACATGTTGCCTCTCACTGTCATACTGCATCGAATCGCTCGATACTGACTGATCATTCGTTGTTATGGTTTACTTGGTAACTGTCGGTGAAATCTAGGATGCCCATTTTTATCCTATTTTGGATTAATACCTACTAAACAAGAGATGGCTCCAATGTCTCAGTGGCCTAGTGGTCAACTCTTTGGCGCTTGAAGCAGTGGGTACTGAGTTGGAATCCAAGTAGTAGCACAGTCACTCACTGGGGTATAGGTACATCTGATTCAGCAGTCCCGAAAAGGAGGAATCGAGGATTCAAGATTCCACCGTGTAAACATATGCATAACAAATATTCGAACAGTATCGAGGCATCCGTACAACAACCTATCTACCAACAGAAGTCAAGCGATTTGACTCAGTATCACAACGAAAGACTACAAGTATCAACAGAAAACTTGTCAATCAATCTTATTGCTTTGCCCTTTATCACTGTTCATGTTGTTTTCTTGAAATCTGTTGAATCAGAAATGTAAGTGAAACCTTTTAGCCCTTCTTGTTAGCCCTATCCAAATGCGTTCTTTGTTAAATCATGTCGTTTCCTGTTAACTAACTGCAATAGTTATGGTGAAATTCTCTTATCATACGATATTTAAATGTTTTACATCACAAGCGGCTAAAGAGAGGCTGGCAAAAGAATATGGTACCATATTATTTTGTTCTAACTACTTTCTTTTCCTTACTCAAGTTCATAAAAAAGGAATACGTTTGTGACAAGAATAAAACTCGGAGGCTCTGCTAAAAAAAATTAAATGTTGGGTTATTTTATGAAATGCATAGTAAATATTATGCTCTACGAGACAAACTGTTCCAGCGAAAAACTACTAGTAATCCCAAAAATTGGAACCGATATTGATTAACCGTGAAGATGTAAGTTCAGCCTCAAAGAATATGTAGTTATCCTTGTATCTGAAGACCACAGATAATTAAAAAATAAAATTAGGGGTTTTTATTATTTATTTTTAAATATTAAACGACAAATTGTTACACACAAAGATTTTGGAATGAAATCCCTTATCAAAGTTGGCTGGCTATTCTTAACCAAACACCAACTATTATAGTACTTTTGAAGAACCAGAGGAATTTGGGCAGAACTGAAACTGCTGTGATTTTTTAATTGTCAGATGTGAATAGTGGACTAGAAAATAAATTACTTGGAAACAAATATTATCTTGCGCTAAACCTGACCTCATCATAGGTTTTAGTCAGATATTGGTAACCATTAATCATAAAATTAACTACGCTCTCTTGAAAACTACAGTCAGAATCATTGCTTCAGCAACAAACAGCAAATAGGAATTCATCAGTGTGATGAATATCATTTTATGCTACATCAATATCATTTGTTGTCTTGTGAATGACTGTATTATTGAAATCTTTATAGGATCAAAGAATGATGCTTATTTCTGCGTTCATTGTAGTGCTCTTCAAAGCCCATAGAATATCAAATTAACTCACAGAATTAAAATTCTCATAGATAAATGGATTGCTTTTAAAAATTATCAGATCTCACCAATATATTACCATATTTACTAATTTATTATTTTTATTTTCGTGACAAATTTAATAAATGTAAGAAACATTTGTATAAATAAATAAAAATGTAAATTTTTATATTCATGACACAATACTAATGCGGTCATTCTGTCAAAGAGGTCTATGAACATATTCCAGGCGGAAAAATGATATAATTTATGCCTAGCAATGAACTGTAAACATTTAAATAATAAGTATACATGAATTTGTGAAATGCAGAAATAGCTTTGATGTTACAGCGGTTACAGGATAGGTTACAGTTTATCCTTAAAATGCATACATGCTTTACATATTGACCATAAAGGTCAAAAATTCAGTTAAGATTTGTGATCAAAAAGGTATATCTAAGTGATTCAATGGTGTTTACGACGTGAACCGCACTTCTTTGTTGTTTACCTTGACAAAATCATGACACTTTTTTAAATAAATCTCTTACGGTTACACGGGACTTTTTCTGCACATATAATTGAATCAAACCGAGAGGTTGTAACGCAAATAATCTTTATTTTGGATGGAATATCAAATATCTACTAGAGTAAGGGCCACATTCTCACTCCTTATGTTTTTGGATGTCAGTAGAAATATGTATACTAAGAAAGTTCTTTGCAGCAAGAAAAGTTTTTTTTAAGTTAGATGAATACCGATAAGTTCTTTGACCTTTAAGATCCGATATAAGTCCAGCAGTTGAAAAGTCTTTCTATTAAACTAACCCCTCTGATAAAGCGACTTGGTACACCTGTTTTTGTTCTAGAATTATGAAATCAGTTGAGAAGAAATAATGTTCAACTTGAACTTTGCAATTCAAAACAGTCACGAGAAAACTTCACACATAAATAGGACATCGCTAGCCTGGGTGATATGTTAATGAGAACCAGTCAATTATGAATTTAAAGACTGATTAACAAAAATACATTATATTGATTATTATAAAATTCCTAGAAAACAGAAAAATATTGTCTTATTTTCAAAAAAAAAACAATATGCCACCTGCACTACTCACCCTTGTGAAGCTAAATGAAGTGGATGACTTGTTAAAAACATTTATCTATTATTTCCGAGATCGGACGGACTATAATATTCTGCAACAAACTTGCTTTAAAATGTTTATTGCCAATATGCAGAGGTTTTATCAAAGAAAAAGGTTACCGTGAGAGAACGACGCTAGTATCACTGAAATATAAAGTGTTAGATTGCAGACGTTATAGCTCATGAAAAAGACTTTATACAACTTTAAAAGAAAATGTCGGCTCGAAAGCATTAAGAGATTCTGATCTTCCCTGAATTTTCAACTTTGGAGACTCGTGGGGATTTTTTTCTCCCAATTTAGTATTGATTACAAACTGACATTTGAACTGTTTGAAACCTGTAAGAGGCACTGGATGGCTGTTTTGCCCTAGTTTAAGACTTCTTAATAGCTCACGCCATTATTGCAGACAAGCATCTACGAAATATATCCTGAATGTCCGTTCCTAAGATAAACTGCACATGACTGTGAATTAATGACTATTCTCCGTAGTGCAAAGGCCTGAAAACAACCGTATATTGTGAAAATGTCTTATGAATGACTAAATATAGCTATAAAATTCAAACGAAATGGCAGATATTCATGCACAGCAGAAAAAAATGCAAAATAGTCAGATACCATTTGTCGGATCCGTAAGTGACTTTTAAGGGATACTGAAGGAATTTATCGGAGGCCAACTTTTTCAGTTACTTCTCTTGAATAGTTCGTCATGTTTCATGTAAATCTGTTTGTTTACTTTTAAGTAATATGAAAAGCATTGATGAAGAAATGACCTACCGTTCATTCATATGAAAGTGAAATGCACAAGTGTGGTTATTGACAACTCTTCTTGACATCTCTGATACCTGTAGATTGTTAACTTTTTAGAGCTATATTTATGCATAAATGTCAGGTGACTGAAAGTACCCTTGAAGAATTTGGTTTGTCTATGAAATACATAAAAATGACATTAAAACAGAAACTTCAGATAATTTGTAAGACCTACTGTCACTGGGTGACAAGATTTCATCGGTGAAAACTGAGTATCATAACACTGCTTATTATTCAGCGTACTTGATGTAGTGACATAGGAATTACGTTCCAGCTTCAATACATTTATATCTACAACTATCACTGTAAAAGTAAGTATTACGGGGGTCAATATCTTAGCGAAAATATGAAGCTTAAACAATCCTACAATAACATTTAATTTGTCATTGTCCTTAAAATACACTTGGTTCAATTGCTTTTTAATTCGTACCAGTACGGAGATGTCTAAGAAAGAAAGTACCCAACATCTAAGAAATGCTTCATACGAAAAACTAGCAAATAACTCGATTCATCCGGAAAACTGACCAGTGTGAAAAGATTTTACAAAATTCAATGAAACATCTATAATCTGTTCTGTTGTCTTTCATACAGCATACTGAAATGATACATAAAAAGTTGTTTGGTGTACAAGATATTCCAGCCATTGCCATATAGAATTTATAACATGGAAGTTTTCATATTTATGCTTCAGTATGCAGAAACATTTCTGAAATTTCAATTTTTATCACATAAAGTCAGTTTTATTACCTCAAATTATTTTTTTTATTTGGAAAACAACAAAAAGCAATCAAGTAATTATACAAAATTCAATAACTACTAATAAGAATATTTTAATTGTTGTACCGTTTTACATATATAGTGTAGACAACTAATATTTTTGGATGAATTCTATAAATCATTATCATTACTGCTACAATGGGGATAAAAGGGTTCATTCTCCCAAAGTTTTATCTCCTCAAGTATATAAAAACAAGCATGTACAGTAGCACTTGTGTTGATTCCTTACAAACAAAGACAAATGAATCCCAATAGGGAACAAAAAGCACTTGAAATGTGGGTGAATCTTTAAAACAACACATCAGAAATAGTTTATACATGTAAAAAAAAAACCAACGAATTAACTGTGAGCAGAATTTTATCAGAAAAGTATCTAAGTACACGCGACACTTAAATATCCCTACTGTGAGTAATAACCAGAGGTTTAAGAAAATGGAGGTGAACATAACATACTTATATGAAATGGAAAAGACATACCATGAGTGAAAAATGGGACAGGAATGATAGTATTTACTACTCAACTTGTCCGTTAACAAGGAAGAAACAATTAAAGCTAAATGTATGCCTTCTTTTTAATTTCCTCCGCTTTTCTAATATGCATATGTATACACATTTTAGGCAGTCAATTTATAAAATGTTTTTGCGGTATTTTAAAAGATTTTGCTTAATTGTTATCAGAAATATCATTATCTTTGATGATGATTTCGGTCCCTTGGTATTTCTCTTTGATTTTATGCAGTAAATGAGAGTGTTGTTATGTTATTGATTCAGTTTTAAAAAATTTCATCCTTTAATGATGACTACACACCTTCGCGTTAGCAATGGTACAGGTGACAAGTTTAAACATGAAAAAGACTAGCAGAGTAACTGACTAATTTCATGAAATGTAACCACATCATCTTATGGTTAGTAGTTTTAGTCAAAATTGTTTTCATGAAAATCCGGCAAAAAAAGGTAAATAAATGTTATATAAACATAATGAATTCCTTTATTAGAGTACTTTTTTAAAGTGTATTTACAAAGAACAATAATTCTTCGCTGTTAGCGGCAAATTTTTCATCCACTTTCACTGTGAATGCAACAACAGTGATAATGCATCGGTACTGCAGGTTCAGGTCTCCCATGGGGTTTAATTTCCTTAGAGTTTGAAGAATCGCTCTTCTAACAAGTGCCAACAAACACGAAAACTAGGTCCAAAGCTTCCTGCTGATCGCTTTCAACCAACTAGTAACAATCTTACAGATTGTATGTACAATATATCGTAACCACTATATGTTTCTCATCCTTGCAAGTTTACTTGGATAAAACTGCACTGCTTCCATACCAGTATTCACAACGTTTTATGCACACTTTGACTGAACTTTAATAGTACCCACCAGGTTTACTGTTAAGAATGAATAATATCCAGATAAAAATCCTAGTTAGTAAGGTTGTCAATTTGAATGTGTGGTAAGCAAATAAAAGGATACAATCATTCATATTAATTTTAGTTCACAAAAAATATTATTCTTTACAATCAAACACAGTGTAAATGAGGGATTGCTAGATACTACTGTCATGGTCAAAACTGATTTAAACCACAAATAAAAAAAATTTAGATGCTTGCAAAAATCAAACTATAAGGCCTAACTTTGCAATAAAGGCTTTAGAAGATAAGTTTGATTTCGGTGACACGTTTTCCTGAGGTTATACAACTCCAACTAAATTGCACTTACTTTGCATATATCGTTCTGATAATATATATATATATATACATATATATATATATATATATATATTACAGTTGTACATCCATAGGAGCTTTCACTAATCTGAAGTCACTGTGGAGATCTACTGCACTCAGCACAAAGAAAAAGATCCGGATTTTCAAAACCAACGTCATGTCAGTTCTGCTATATGGTTCAGAAACTTTGCGTGTCATGAAAAGCATTTTCAACAAACTACAGACATTCATCAACAGCTACTTACGCTCGATACTGAAGATCAGATGGGTGACCAGAGAGAATAAGCAATAAGGAACTCTGACTGGCAACGAACCAACCAAGAGACTGTCGCTGAACAAATATGCAGCAGAAAGTGGAGATGGATTGGACTGAGCATACACTGAGAAGGCCGACTAGGGACATCACGCGTCAGGCCCTTGAGTGAAACACTGATGGGAAGCGACGAGTTGGGGGTCTGAGGCAAGGGTGACATGGAGGAAATCATGTGAGCAAGAAAGGAAAGCTTGTGGGCAGTGGTGGAGCCAGGTTCAAAAGACTGGAGAGATGAGATTGGAATGGAGTTGTGCTACTGAATCCCTATGTTCTACTAGGAACCCAAAGGAAAATAAATAATATGATACATAGCAGCCATAGAAAGAAGTGTCACTCAAACCAAATTCGTTTCCTGAAGTATTTCTTATATTATTCCCTGGGACTATTCTGGCCCAATTTGTATGAGCAATAAATGATGGTAAATCACTAAAAGTGTTGAATGAATAAGCTCAAGAACCGAATGTGATCCATTCCAAAAAGTGTGCCTATACAAACTCTGAGGAAACAAAAGGAAGCTTCAGACAAAACAGGTGGAGGATTGCAATTCTAATATTGAATAATTAGATAATATTGTTTTTCGGATGAGAAATGTTTAACTTTTATTACTATTACTCTATTCCTTCTAAAATTATATAAACAGATCAAATGTCTATCATTTCAAGTGTTGTTTAAAACATGCACATACAACTTCACTTAAGCTTTTCTCTTAATTTTCTTTCGTTTGCAAACACTTTAGGTAACCACTTGGTATTTTATTACACAAAATAACTAATGATCATGAAAATTATTTCAGTCAACAAAGCATAAATGAAACAATCATCTGTTTTCTATTGGTAATTTTTTGAGCCACGGTAAGAGTGGAAGGAAATGCCTAAAGGCGAGTGTGAATGGATTATCTTATGTTTATGTTGAAAAAAGTTAGAAAAAATAAAGTAAAAAGCTTACCTTGAGGAATTCTTTTCCAAGTGCTGATCCGTTCTTTTCACAAGCAGAATCTTTTAGTGTAATAGTGCAACTATAATTTGTTTTAGAATAGAAAAGTTGTTTCTTGCAAGCTTACATTAAATTATATGTGGGGACACAGACACACTAAATAAACGTCTTCTTTGTACTTCAAATCAGTTTTATTCAACAGTAGGCTATTTTTATGAATACTTTTGTCTGACCGGTATTAGAAAACCAATATGCAAAAAGCATGTCCTTCCTTCTTGCTTCGAAATCTTTTATTCGAAATGACACCGATCTTATCATAAACTCCTGCTATGTTTTAGGGCTTTAAGTAAACAGAAGTACAGTTCGATCGTGGTTTTTAAATCTGATAAATTTTGAGGACAAAAGAAACCTGTCTCTTCTTATCACTGCTTCACTAAATGACCAAAATTAGTGCTAACTCAGGCTAATGACTGATACACACGAGTATTCCTCTCACAAATTCAGATATTTTCTGCTCATGTTTTGACCTGAAAAGAATATGTCTAACTATTTTGATTGTACAAATGCATAAACACCAATGTCTAAACTGATAGTGAAATATTTTACAACCAAAGTGAGATCAGATATAACCAGTTATTCGGAAGATCCATACTATAGCATGAAATAAGTTGTGAAAATACACAGAACGATATTTGCCCTTCATTCTTCCAATTTTAACCTGCGTTTGAAAACAAAGACGTATGCATATTCAGCGGATAAGATTATTCGATCAAAGTACTTGGTATTTCATTTGGCTGTCATTAAAACTGAGCTTCATCCTCATGGAACTTAATGGCATAGTAAACATTATCCATGTCGTTTTGTCATAAATAAAACTGTTACAGAGTTCAATATTGTTGATTAAACTCTATTCCTTTTTTAGTGAAATTAGTAACAAATTCATCTTTAACAAAACTCAATACTTTAGAATTTCAAAGCATTGTAAGATACTGTTGATAAGTAGCAACAAGAACCTCCTAAAAGTGCAAACGCATCTTTCTTGCTCTATTTGCTTCTTATCAGTATCTTTTATCATTAGTAGTTAGAAACAATGTATATGATGTAATAGCAGTTATAAACGAGCAAACCACTTCATCACTACTGAATACAATTTGTGAGATCATGTTTTGAAAGGGTAAGAGAAGCTTACAGATCTTGAAAATCAATTGAATCGAAATGCAGAAAAATGCTTAGTTTGAAATATAATTTCGGAAAAATTGACACCCAGATATTTGTATCGCTACTTCAATTCTAAGATCGCCTGAAACCCGAATTTCTTTTAAAAGTGTATTTGGGAATTACTTCGATGACACTGTGAATAATAATTATTTATTAAAAAACTCTCAGATACCGCATCAAGACAGTAGTCCTCAGTAAGTCATGAATACATTTCACTACTGTCATTTATGATGACCTTGTAAGTCTCTAAACTTGTTATTAGACTCAACTATTGCTTTATCTAGTAAATTATACTTCAATAGTTTAGGTATGTTGAGTAGCCTTGACTGAAATTATAAATTTGTTCTTATTTTTGCCAAGATTGTAGGTACGTTTTCCTGCTTCGAAATTTATGCTTTGGAAAGTATTCAAAAAGATAGTCCATGACACTCTCAATTTGGCCTCAATACATTAATTTATATAATTCACTACTGCTCATATCACAGAAGAAATGCAACTTAAGAATTCAGACATTAAATCTAACTGTATAATTTTATCAAATAATCATCTACGTTATCATATGGCGAATTTTACCAACAAAAACTTATTTACTATTATAGCATGAAAATCATTGTCTATTACTTCGTATTTTGATAACCAACTTTGAGATAAGAGTTGTATAGAGATCCTTGAAACAGGTTTCATTTATGAATAACTGTAAAAAAACTAAGCAGTTAATCAAACTATATAGCTTCCAACTTTGATTCAAGACAGGATCGACTGTAAGCGCAATAAAATAAATTAATGGTAAAGTGAAACAGCTGCCCAATATTTCATTGTCTGTACCGCAATTGTATCAAATAAAGTTGATCAATAGTTCAGATTTGTGAATCAAGGCAAATCAGACTAAAGTTTAGCTAGAAGTGCTTTCTGAAAGAAAAATCAACTTGTTCTTCGCTTTTATGCTACTGGTCACGAGTTATAAAAGGAATATGCAGTAAAATAGTCAAACCATTAAATATTAGCAAAAATTTGGAGAAATCTTGCCTACTTAACAGCTTGTACTTCATTTCTCTCATTTCCCGATTCAGCTAAAGAATAGATAGAAATTTATATGACATTTACTACTGTTACTAAATCAGCTGTATCGAAGAGTTTCTGAACCACATTATTAAATATAATATGCTTTGAATGAAAATAAATGTCATCAGTTTGTCTATACATTAAAGTAGTGTAAAGGCCTACAAGTTATCTAACCTAAACCAATACTTTCACTACAGTCATCTCATAACGTGAATTTCAGAGCTTACTAATGAATGCATCAGGTAAATGATAGTACAGTCGAAACAGAATAGTACTTACCTAAAACAAGAGAAACCGCAAAGAAATTTGAAAGTATACGAATGGAGCTGATTACAGCTGTTCGTTTCTCAACTTCATCTAATAAAGTGGTAAATATAAATAGTGTTTATTTGTTAAACGTTTCAACTACATAAAGGTTTCACTTCATGTCTGCTATGTAGATAGAACCTAGTCAAAAAAAATGCTATTTATCGATATCTATCCAAAAAAGTTCTTAGTCAAAACTCAGTGAAATTCACAGTCAATTGTTAAATGCTGTTTTGTAGAAGTCTTAGAATAAAAAAACTCTTTGAGAAAATAATTGCTTTTCTATCTCTTCCATTTATACAAACTTATCATCTGATTCATACACTAATGAAATTAACGAAATTCTTATTCAGATAAAATAATAAAAATTGTTCATTGATAATTAATCTGTCCGCCTGAGGCCAAAAGGTAAAAAATAAAAAAGTTACAAGCTTACATCTGTTGAAACAAATGTATTATACTCGTTCTCTTCTCAGACTTTTCTCACTTAAATCGATTTGCTGCATTCTCTTTGTTATCTGAGAATGAAACAAGTTAGAAGTATTTTTCTAATAATTATAATTTCTCTTTATAAATGCAATTAAATTGGGGCGTCTATGGTGGCATATCAGCTCCTGGAATGCATACTCTGATGTTGCTTCAATTTTCATTATCCTGTAGTTCACTAAATTAAAAGTAATCAGCATTCATTATTTTCTGGCCTTAGGATGATATCAGTGGACACATCAGGTCACTGTTGTTTTGTTTCATATTTTCAGAGGCTGTTGAAATTATTCAACTTATCAGTAACCATTCCTTCTTAAGTATATGAATTGTGTCGACATAGAATGTCAGCATCTTTCTGTAATTTGATACCACACCTCCATTGTGTACGAGAAACTGAATTTTTGTGGAATTTTTAAAAAACGTTGATGCATAATGACTGAGTTCTGATACTCGAACTAAGCATGCTGACTTAATTCATGTCCATTATCAGGAAACGTTTAAGAGAGAGTAGGGTCATATAGCTCACTGTAATCAACTAACATTAAAGTAAGTAAAACGTTTAAGGGACATCACTTGCCAGTCTGCGAAGAATTCCCAAAATGTCACTCAGTTTTATGACAATTCATTTAAAGCACAGAACTTTGTCACAATCACATAAACCGTCTGGTTAATGAATTCTAGAATTGATATCAAAGTAGACATGAAATACTTCATAAATGACAGTTTACTTATATTTCATCTTTCTACGGTGATTTCACTCATTCATTTCTATTTTCCAGTGCCTTGAAATCTGCAGATGGCCGAGAAGTCAAACGATCGACTGTTCAACTTCGTGTCAGGTAAGTCTAAGTTTAAATTAAGTGCCCTTACCCGATTAAAAATCCTGTCCAAAATGTTATACTTCTGAAGACGTGTCAAGCTACAGCATTTATTAGTGAAACCATTTGCACTATACAGCTATCATATCTGCATCACTTTACTCCACTTTAAGTAATGAGCCAAGGTGATGTACATGACTAAGCAGCGCAACCACATTACAATTAAAAAAAAGCATCTTTTCAACAAAAATAAATTATTTATAAGTGCAGTTTGGTGCCGGGTCACTTGTAGACATGTGTAGGTATGTAGAAATGATAAAATTCACTTTGTTTCAACATGTACCATAAATCGGTCAACGTTGCAGAGAAATGTAGATTTTCAGGGCTTTTGTTTCAGTCCTATGAACGATACTCCATTTTAAGACATAAACAAGATCATGACTTTATGATGTACAAAGAAGAATTTAGCAGCACCAAAATGTGAGATATTTCAGTGTAATTTCACAAGTTACTTCGTGAAAGTCACTACTAGAGGCTCAAGAAAACAAACTAATAACTTAACTTTGTCTCCCATTGTTCGTCAAAATCTTGCTGCACACCAATAACTGCTATCAGTGACTGACTTGAAAGATTCGAAGTCAGTAACATTTCCAAAATGAACTACGCATTTAGTGAACAGCTGGTTGTCTCCACCAAAATAAATCAGTTTAGAGACCATCTGAATATGTTAAAGTAAACTTAAAGAAAATCAATTCGGCTTATACTCTTCTATCAAACTTCTGCAGAGATATTCCCCTTCTGATTTCAGGAATTCCCAGTTTTGATCTTTCCTAATGACTTCATTACCATTGCATCACTTCATAACCCCGCTTGTTTCATCAGAAATCTATGCTGACGTTACTTCCGACTATAGGTATACTCTGAGTCAAGAAGGCGCTATCGTTCATATGCTTGCCAGCCCGTTTATATAGAAATATTCAGTTATTTTCCCAACTGGTTTTTCACTTCGCGAAGTTTGTAACGTCAAGTACGACGTCTTAATCGAAATCAAGGTAGTTATTTGTATTTCACAACGTCTGGTAAAACCAATCCAGTAGCCACCTACTAGCTAATCCATAAACAGATATCAGAATAAATTTATTTCAGCTGAAAACTTACAATTAGATTACTAAACATTTTATGTGTATAATGTTCAGTGTTTGAAATGCAAGTTCTGAGAAGAATGCAGTATTCTTAGTAAAGTATCTCATCGGCATTATATTCCAAAAGCTATGCCTTTTTCTTATTTTGATAAAGCCCTTAACTCAAATGAAGTGAACATTCAATTCCAGCAACCAAAAGTTATACGACACTGAATGACAACTCAATCCCTTACAATAAAATTGTAAAGAACTTTGAATACGTTACGGAACCGAAATCTGTTTACTAAGAATCATATATAAGCCTTAATTTAAAATAAGAAGAGAGAAAAGAATATGTTTAAAAATCCCTGTTGACTGCCTAGAAAGACATAAAACAAAATACGCTACTTTCACATTCTCAATAGTTTCAAAACCTCATTTTTATCCGCTTAGTTTGTTTTAACAGAAGTTATTTCCGTCTCTCGTAATTCCGCAACAAATACCTCAGAAAGAACGTTGAATATGCGTTGAAATAAAGATAACTGTGAAAGGGTAAACTTATAACAAAACATTCTTCATAGACATGCATAGTATGTAATACATACAGTTTGGGAATAGCCAGTGTGTTTATTTGTTAAAAACTGCAAATTTGATGATTCTCTGTTATAACAACGAAAACATTATTATAATTGCTAGATACCTATCAGCTTAAAATAACAAGTTGAAGAGAGAACTTTGCCTTATAGGTAGACAAAATGATCAGGACAGATCACTTATATCAAAAATGATACATTTTATTCCTATAATTACGGAACTAAGTGTGATATAACTGATTAGAAAGTATATCCCTAATCCATTTTACTTCATTAGCAAACAGAAGTGACCTAATTTACATTTAATTTATATTCACAAGTTTAGCCAAATACATTATTATTTTACTTGTCTGGCAACAGTTGTCGTCAGAAGAAAATTTAATCGCATAATCGTTTATCACACCTGAAAAATAATTTTTCACCTGTTACAAATGAATAACTGATTGATTGATCAATCTCTTAATTGCTGTTTTACAATATGTCATTTTAAAGGTGATTAAGGAAAATTTATCAGTTACACTCTTGAATGAATAAATTTTGTTCTCAAATATAATTTTACGCTCTATCAAATATGTTGTTCATTTAATATTTCTTTTGTATCCTTCATAAGATGATGAGATGGTAAACAATGATGTGAAAGTTGTTTATGAAAGAATCTGAACTGATAAGTATATTCCGCTTTCGTTCCCTAATATCCCCTTCATCATTTGTTGTAAAACTGAAAAATACAGAAAACAACAAATTGAAAGTTATGACTTCTACTTGAATGATTTAGCTCATGTATATTAGAAACTCAGTTCATTGAACAAGAGAAGATAGAAGGAAATATAGGAGAGGAAAAGAACTTATTAGCTAATTGAAAATGAAACATGACTGATGCCTTTCCAGTTAATGGTTTCATATTAAATATTCGAAATTATTCTTATGAACCTATTTGGAGCTGTTCTGAAGATAGAACTGTGATAAAAATTGCTACAGGAAAAAGAGTTAACTAGGCATAAAACTGTTTACCCAAAGCAGAAAACTAAATATCGCATACTTGGTGAAACAAAGAAATACATATTAACGATAAACTTTTGCATTTCATGTTCAAAAGTACAACAAAATATTACACACAAAAGACTGACGAGAATCCTTTCAGAAGTTTGCTGCCACGGACCTAAACGCGAAAGATACGTTTATCACAGTAACTATATTCCAAAGTACTTAAGTATACCATCTTAGAATGCTTGAAGAAAGCATCTTGAGACGCCAGCTGGACATTGTGTAAAAGGGCGTTGAAATGCTTCCTTCACAAGTCGTATCACTTTTCAGTTAGTAAACACCACCATGTAATTTCGTTCCTTTCAAAGACTAACTGGTGATAGGGTTGGTATGCAATATCATAACAAAAACGTCTTCGAATTATAGGAATATGATATATTGCATATCGATTAAGTAGAAATATTTATCGATGTGACTGTGAAGAACCCAGTTAATCGTGGAATCTTAGTGTTATTTCAGCCATTAGTTTATTCAGGCGATCATTATCCAGATATCTGGATTTCAAAAGAAGCCGATGCCGGAATAAAAACCACCGCAACTTCAAAACTATATTCTCTAATTTTTCTTTCCATTACAAATCTTTGCTTATACTGTGCGAAAATGCTGACCTTTCACTCTAAATGTTAAAACAAAATGAAACAATTAGTAATATTCACACTGAATAATTTATTTCGAATTCGGAAAAAAATTTCTTTAACTGACAAATTACAAAGAAAACCGAGTTATTGTGAGTTGTGAGCAGTACACAATGTATATTCAAAATCACTGCCATGGAAATAGCTGAAAATCTGTAGCAACTGATTCCAAAGTATATGGTATACAGAGCTGTGTTCAAGGTAGCTTTTCCCACCATCGTGGGTCAAATTATTGTAGGAATAATAACCCTAAGGTACCACTTATTTCCTCATAAATAGAGAATAAACAAGGTTTACAGAAACTCTAAAAATACGCACAAAATGTGTATATGTGTATGTACATATATAGCCTCCTTTATTCTCACACCTTTCTAAAAAGTCATTTTCTGTAAGTTTCTTATTTCCTTCAACAATCAGAAACCGAAGACTGAGACCATGTACCTTTTCTCGAAACTTAAGGCTATACTCGCTGATTATGAATGATTTCAGGAATTCAGTACTTCCGGACGCCTGTACTAAAAAACAAACCAGCATGGTCTTTAAAATAAACCAGTTGGTGTTGAAGTAGACAGCATACTATTAAGATTATTTCATTTGGATATGATTGTCACTCACAGATAGTCACTTTCTGTGCTTGACTAACTTCATCTGAAGACTGAAAACAGGGAGTCACTTCATTTTAGCACCCGACTTATAACTGGGAATCTGTTGCCAATACTTAAGTTTGATAATTGCACACTGATTCTCTAGTCCATTAGTTTATGATTCCCTACCTCAAAAGGTTATTGTAATTTATTCTAGTATGTGAACCATTACATTGGACCTGCATCTTCTCTAAAATAAACACATTATTATACGTAACCTATTGAAAAAAAGTTAATTTTTCGTAAGTTTCTATGATTAGACTTCACCATTCACCTATACCTCATAAAACAAATCACTGTTGGTTGCATTCTCCTATCAGTAGAACCGAACACTTTCGTTTCAGCATTAAGGTAAAACTTTCAGTTCATTCATCACTTCTTCAGTGACTTTGTAAGAATAATAGAGAGAAGTGACAAAATGATGATTGTTCAGTGCACTTCAAGATTTCGTATCTATTCTTGACATTGTCATCAAACAATTATGCAACTTCTTTACAAAGTGTAAATGAAGTCACCGAGCGTGATGATTGAACGTCCAAAAACCAAAGCTTGTAAAAGAGTGAACAATTTTCATCATTATTCTGAGTTGCGAATCTTAATCCTATCATCACACGTGAGATAGCACTAATATAATCATGATATATATCTGGAAATGATCTTCGGTTCACTTTTAGTTATTGTCTAGTATCTTATAAGCACATGGGAATCTTGCATTTAGTTGTACAGCCAATGGGTAATACGTTACTTCTTACTTTCTTTGTTTACTGCACTGTTTTCTAACTTATGAAAGTATGATATATCACAAATTATCTCTATGATTATTTATCTGAAAATAATTGAAAAGTTTATTTCTTTGCAGGTTATCTACAAAGATAAAATCTTAATTTTTTGTAAATTTACCTGAAAATACTTGAGGAGCATTCCCAGTCCATTGCACTACCTATAAACATTTTTACGAACTAAGTGAACACACATGTGATAAACACTTCCTGCGAATCAAAGTTAGGTAAGTATCAACGGATAGGAAAGACTTAGGTGTATCAGGTCAATATCACTAATTAATTGCCGTCATCAGTAATTTCATCATCCTTAGCTAGGAAAAATGTATTAACAACTTCTGGAAAAACTATTGAGGAAATATAACCATTTAAAGTATGGGCACCGGATGTTGTGGTAAAATTAAATGAGCAGGGGTAACCACCATTATCTATCAGCACACAACATAAATTTTACTTACTGATGAAATATTAAGAGATAGAGTGTCAGGAAAAAAAGTACTAATTTAATACCGGGTTAGAATTGAGACGACAAATTTTCTAAAAAGTAGAATGGATGACCATTTTGCCAATGGTTTACAAATTACACTGTCTACGATCACATTATTCACGGCTAAAAATTTTCAAAGTGTTTAACAGTGTTTTGAACAGGGCTAGAAATAACTCAACCAGAATCACAATATCACCTCTCGTACGAAAGTACCATGAACTGATGAAATGTACTACTGTAAGGTAAGAACATTGGGAAACTACACCTGAGTAATAATAACAATAATAGCAATCATGTTATTCCAGACAACTTTTAGCACAGTTTGGAATTTTCAGTATGATATTTCAACAAATATACTAGCTGTAAAATATTTTTCAAGTTAAACAACCATGGCAGTTAAATGTGGTCAATAATAACAGTAAGATAGGCAGTATCGCACAACGATTAGAAGTTAATTGTTCATCATCTAGTCTGTATGTTGTTGCACTTGGGTTGGATAGAAAAGTACACATAAGTTCAGTGGTGGAGGTTCATTAAGCCAATATGAAAATTTGCTGTTCCCGGTAAGTGTTCCAGTAATAGCTGTATGATGCACTGTTGTGCGTCCAGAGGTTCACTGCTGTCTACTCTGATATTTTCTCATATTCATCTTTTTAATCTAACTGACAATAGGTTCAAGACATTTCAAGACCGTGTGAGAGTCTGTTTCACAATTTGTTGACACTTAAATGGTTAAAAGATTCAAAAAACTGTGCAGTTTAAAAAAGTACATCGATGAAATATTTTTTGGTTGCCGACAATTCAAGCAAGGTGTCAATACACCGAAGAAGTAATTCCATGAGGTTAGAGTCAGATAGGTGTGTTCAAGACGTCAATTTCTAGTAAAATCAGCATCGGTGAACAAAACTAATTTATATTTCTATCAAAAACCTTCTGGGCCATCAATCATTTCATAATTCTAAAAACCGTATAGCGCACACAAAATGAGTTACAGACACAAATAACGCATATAAACACATGGATGACATGCACCAGTATTTATTTAAAATGATATCATCTGTTGTTAAGTACACAGTAGATGAAACATCCAATTTGAGATAAAAATGAATCTAATACTTAGGCGGAAAGTTATCTAGCTTTTCAGGAAACGGGGTTTCATAATTTTGTTTGCTGAGAAATAATCACTACACCTCGAAATTATGTTAAAGACTGATACTAATTATTCAGCTGCTTCAAAACTGGCTACATGGAGTCCAAATCTGAGTGTTTTAACGAAGCAAGATATGTGGTATATCAGCCAGGTAAAATTTATCTAGTTAGAAAGAATGACAATGAAAACACTGGGTATACTCAATATTTGGCAGATAAAAGTTAATCACAAAGAATTCTTTTTCATATCAGCTTGTAGCCAGCATAGCTATTTGTCCCGTATATGCCTAAAAACTACTTGCCACGTTTCTATTTAAAAAATAAAGAAATTTAAAATCATTTTCCGTTAAGACTTTTGAAATCCTTTTACAATGATACATTACATAGCTGAACAACCTATTCAACCTGTGGAAACAATGAATAGTGAATAAAGTTTGATCGGATAGGAAATATCTGAATTTTAGCTTTGGAATGCATTCCAAGCTTCAGTTTGTCGAGTTAGAAACTTTATACCAGTCAAGAGTCAAATATCTTACCGTAAATGACAGTTAAGTCTCCCCTTGATTACAGATTACGTTAAACTTTCTGCCAGTTTAATCATTTAAACGTTTAGGTATGTAAAAATGGAACTTTCGAAATCCCTTAGTTATATAATATTTTGAGGTACTAGGCTGTTTTAGGCCTTATTTCTAAAAATAAGCGGTGCCTTAGGAAGAAAATAGTTTGCTTTTAAAACAACTCACTTCCACAACTGATTGAGTAAGTAATATTCTTTTCTCAGGAACTATTTGAGGTCTAAGAGATAATAAAGCGTGCTCTTAAATGAATAAATAACTAGTAGGCATGATGAAAAATACTTCTGGATAAGAAAAATTATTAAAGTCTGGAAATAAATAAATAACTACTTGATTAAAAATCTCTCAGTTTTAGAAAAACATGAGATGGACATAGTTTTTTTCACAAAATTGAGAATTACTAACACAGACTGTAAATGGATACTTTTTCCATCAACACACCTTGATATAAATCACTACTCATGCTTACCTTCATCCTTTTAAGAACTACTTACAGATCTATTAGTGCTTTTAGTATTTTTATATAACTAACAAGTTTTTTTTTGTAAAGCGCCTTTCGTTGTAATTGTTGGCTAACGAAACGAACTATTAGCTCCAATAAACCTATGATGTACACCTTTGAAACTTCAAGCATTAATAAAATCTTTACCAACATGATACATTTGGATCAGACAACCTTTGTTGGCGCACAAGTTCTTCAAATATGTTTTTCAATGTCCCCTTATGGAAGACATTAATGCTTACTGGAGTTTAAACATATGGTTAAGGAAGGCTCTTCAGAATGAAATACGCCTCTTGGATTTTACTGATAATTATTAGCAGACACTAACAAATCACAGAATAATTTTTTTCATTCTACTTTCAAATAATTCATTGATACTTTTAAAAACTCATTCTGAGATAGGAGGTCGTTAAACTGATATCTTAGCACGAAGTATTGACTTATAAAATCACATTGAGTTTGCTAGAGGTAAATTATAACAAGTGAAAGAATTAGAAATTAGCCTTACTGAAAAGATTGCGATTAATACATGAAGGTCGATAAGAAAGGATAACGATCTAAATGTGAAAAGGTATAAGGACAGATTACTTGTACACCAAAACAAGTAAAAAGAAAGGCAACCCAACATTAAGTTTAATCTGATTTATGTGAAATCAAAGTTGCTTGGAAGGTTTTTTGCGATACAGACTTAATGTTCAGTAACTTCTCATTGATAAAAAAAAGTATGCGCTTATCACTTCAATCGGTATCCTCATATTCCTCTGCATACCTAAAGCATTAGTATTATCTTGCCTACCTAATACTACGGTGAGTTTACAGACATTAATAGTAACTTGCAAACTAGACTGCAGCTCAAAGTATTAATTCCTAATGATTGTGGAGATACATACAGATGCCGAAAATATCATCGAAGGACAAGATGCTCAGAAAGAGGAGAAATTCAAGCAGAAAACTACATGTAAATATATATTTCGGTTAGTAGTTAAGTGAAGAGTATGCAGAAACATATACATGAAAAAAATCTAATTTCCTTCCACCTTTTTATTCTCTAATTATAAATTTAATCTCATTTAGGATACCTAATTTATATAACTACTCAATTGTCATCGATAAACAAACTTAATGAAAAGACTTATACGCAGATAAACAAAACAACACTGAACATTATTCTTTCACTTAAGCTTAAAGTAAAACAACAAAACATTTAGTTTAGTTACTTAATTTGAGATTCAGTAAATTGAACTTGACTCTTTTTTTGTTATACAGATTAATTAGGTTAAAAGACTTATTTTATTGCTTATTTCTGTATTGAGAAAAAATTAGATACATAATCATATCGGTCATCAATGAAAACTGAACCAATATCCCCTCTGTTTGTTCCCTTACTTCTATTGTGAATTACTTGTTTTCTTTTATTCCTTGATTTATGCTTTTAATGTAGAAACTGGTTATAGGAAATGGCATAACAAAACATCCACTAAATTTTAGGAAAAAAGCTTCCTGATTAAAAAGGAAGGTGTCATCCAAAAGATATGCTTGATAACACACTACCTAAACTGAAGCAGTCAGTTTCTGGAGTAGTTTATTCTTTGGTTATCTATATTATAGAAGATACCTTATAACTTCTGTAACTCATTGAAATGTTAAAAGAACATTATCAATTTTGATTGCTAGTTCCACAAAGAGAGCCAATTATCTAGTATGTACTTATAAGAAATGAACCACATTACATTACCAAAATATCCAACCACTTGCTACTTTTAAGTCTCACTGACTATTAATAATGTGAATACATCAGAGAAAAAATTCATGATATAATTTTTCGTAAATAATTTGTTAAAATGGGAGTATGCAGTTCTCCAAGAACGTGTTTTTACCACTATTCTGCCCACTTTAAAGGTTGACTGTAGATTTTGCGAAAATCATCACCGAATTAAAAGAGCAACAATGATGATGCATTGATACACTCCTTTTATGAGATACTACATAGTCCTAATTTATGTACCTGTGGCGTGGAACCATCTTTATTCATAAGAATCTAAATACAAGTATACGGAGGATACACGTTGTAAATTTTTGTCAAATGGTAAATAGTAACCTATAACAAAATGAAGTAGTGTTTTTTTGAAGAAGTTTATGTACTTATGCAAGTGAACACTTTCTAAAAACACAATATCGTGTGCAGAAAAAGACTGAAATGAAAGTATTTGAGTTATATCATCTTGCATCGTCTCAGTAGGAAAACAATACATGCAGTTAACTTACAGAAAGGCTCTTTTATGCTTTTCGTAAGATGACTGTTTTGGATAAATCAAAAAAAGCCGTACATTTTTCACTTGCTGTTGGTATACTTTCAAAAACTGAAGGCGGCAACATAAGCCCACAGTCGTTAAAATACAACAAATGAGGAATCAAGCATCGAACAAGCCTAACATACAAATCGAAAACATTGAAAACTTGAATGCATAACCTAGTCTAGACCAATAATATGTAAAACGATCCACATTAGCTGCAGAGCCTATATATTTTTGATAAGAACTGCTGTCAAAATAAATTCTTTGTATAAACCTTTAGGTTTGGGCGTAGTCCTTGGTTTTTTGGAATATTACTAGAACAATGTTTCTCGTGCAGTTTAAAAAACCTCACTAAGTTAGAATTTCCTGATATTCATAACCGGTCGCACCGGAAATGAAGATCATATTTCTAAGTATCTGTGCCAAACTGCTTGCACTCAGTTGCGTCTTTCAAGTTGAACATAATCAAACAATATTTGAGCAAATTTCAAATGAGTTGCCTGGACAAGAGTGACAATTTAAACAAAAATCTGCATCATCTAATAAGTCATTCGAATTCATTGGACTCTCTATAAGTTCCAGCATTCAAATGATTAGCAACAGGAAAATAAGGAAGGTAGTAGTGCAATAAGGTTAACTGCATTATACTTTTCTGAATATGACCGCTTCATAGATATGTGGCTACAGCAATGAAAATCAGCATCAGTCGTAAATGATTCTAAAGAAAGCCATCTAGATATGTAAACTATAAAGCTATGCTCATTAGTTATAGGTAACAGCAAGTTACACATATCTCGAACAGAAGTGTTTTCCTACAGTAATTCAAGGAAAGCTAAATCATTTCCACTAAAAGCATAATGTCAATATGGCTATTAGAATGTATATGAAAAGTGGCACCATTGTATGGTGTGAAACCTTTGGTATTACTAATTATTTCCTTCCCATTTATTTTAGAATAATTCTCTTGAGCATACATAATGACAGTCTTTTTAGCTTAGAGATCATTAGTTACGCGTAAGTTGGATGAATAATCTCATTTTTTTTCTCTATATTCCAATACATGAATTCAGTAACATATAAACATTAACCTCAGCTACAACAGTTAATGCATTTACTACACCAAAGGTGTTGGAATTCTATCGTCTTGAAATTTTATTCACAAACATTACAGCATTAGACAAGATTCCTGACACAAAGCAGAGATGAATTTATCACACACTTAAAACTACTTCAAAGGATAAACTTTTTCAAAAATTCGTGGTACAGTTATAACTTCTGCTTCCTGTTACCCACAAAAATTTAGTTTGTGTAAATGCAGTAAACCATAAAGAAAGGATTTTAAAAAGTATTGTATTATTAGCTAATGGTAAAATGCTATCAAAACAATTATCTAACTTGACACATTATGACAAAAAATCGAATATTGCTAACTTTAAAATGTCCTATTGCACCTAGTGATCAGTAAGATTTTGATGGTGGTGGACTCGATCATGCAAGAAACCGTGAGTAGAGAGAAGATGGATATACGCTGGACCGATGAAAAGATCCTAGAACATTTGGATTTCGCCGATGATGATGTATGTCTGATGTCTTCTCGCACAAACTCGAAGATCCACAGGAGAAAACCAACAAGTTGACAGAACAGACAGCGAAGACGGCACCTCAACTGAATGAAGGGAGAAGACAGAGGTGATGAAGATACCCAGCCAACAACAGCATGAACAACAAGCATCAATCACCATCAACAGGAGAAACCTAAAGGAAATAGTCTGTTCCACCTACCTACATACATGTGCAGCATCGTTTCAACTACAGGGGGCACAGGCACAGATGAGGACGTCGAAGTCAGGATCGGAAAGACAGCAAGACAGGCCTTCATTAATCTGAAACCAGTGTTGAGATCTACCGCACTCAGCATAAAGCGTGAACAAGATCCACATTTTCAACACTGATGTCAGCGAAGTCAGTGCAGCTATATGGTTCAAAAACTT
This sequence comes from Heterobilharzia americana, assembly GCA_944470555.2. Lineage (NCBI taxonomy): Eukaryota > Metazoa > Platyhelminthes > Trematoda > Strigeidida > Schistosomatidae > Heterobilharzia > Heterobilharzia americana. Next base: position 54,873,173 of record OX104128.1, read on the forward strand.
GACACGTCATGAAAAGCATTTCCAACAAACTACAGACATTCATCAACAGTTTCCACCTACGCTTGATACTCAGGATCAGATGGCCAGAAAGAATAAGCAATAAGGAAATCTGGAGACGAACTGACTGAGAACCTATCACCCAACAAATATGCAGAGGCAAGTGGAGATGGGTTGGACATACACTGAGAAGACCGACTGGGAACATCACGTGACAGGCCCTGGAGTGGAATCCAAATGGGAAACGACGAGCTGGGCGTCCTAGGTGAGGGTGACATGGAGGAGATCATGTGAGCAAGAAATGAAAGCTTGTGGGCAGTGGTGGCACCAGGTTGAAAAGAGTGCAGAGAAGAGAGTGCAATGGAGGCATGCTGCTGATGCCCTATGTTGCACTAGGAACCCAAGGGACAAATAATAATAACAATATTCGGGTGTTTCTGCAATCGCTAGGGGTATAATATCGTCAGACTTTCAGAATTCATATTTGCTGTTGCTGCAATCAGAGAGGATACAACTGAGATATTCAAGTTTTGACTGACTCACTGTAAGACCGAATGGGATAACGAATTAACCTACCTTCTGATTTCTCCTGACCACCTAGGATTCATCAGAGGTGCATCGCTGTAGTAAGCAGCTTGGTTTAGTGACATCGAAAACCTGATGAACATACTACTAATGGCACCTATAAGTATACATGACATTGTCAGGTCTCCAGAGGTAGGTAAGTAACAGTAAATAGACTAGATGAGACTGCTAATAGTTTTCATGACATGGTCTACATCAGGATTACTGTGAAACAAATAAGCAACAATGATACCATTGATTTTCGTAAATGCAAAGGTAGTATTTTAAAATATTACAACAATAACGATTTTTGTTTTACTATTGCATTTGTGGTTATTCGGCTTAGTAGAAAAATGCACATTAGAAATTCTATAACCACTAATAGGAAAATAAATAGTGCATGTTGAATAAATAAAACGAGTAGTAGTTTTCATGCTTTTTGTATTGGCGATAGAAATCAATCATGCTATCAATAAACTGTTAATCTACATGTATCGTGAATGTAACTCAAAGAAAAACGCCAGTAGACTATTGATGATGAATCAGATGGCCAGAAAGAATAAGCAATAAGGAAATCTGGAGACGAACTGACTGAGAACCTATCACCCAACAAATATGCAGAGGCAAGTGGAGATGGGTTGGACATACACTGAGAAGACCGACTGGGAACATCACGTGACAGGCCCTGGAGTGGAATCCAAATGGGAAACGACGAGCTGGGCGTCCTAGGTGAGGGTGACATGGAGGAGATCATGTGAGCAAGAAATGAAAGCTTGTGGGCAGTGGTGGCACCAGGTTGAAAAGAGTGCAGAGAAGAGAATGCAATGGAGGCATACTACTGAAGCTCTATGTTCTTAAGAAAAAATAATATAATAATAATAGTAATGTTCCCATTTCCTCAAGCTGTCATAGTACTACTTCTCTCCCACAGTTAATTACCTTTACGGTTATTCAGGTGGGACTTTGGCATATTGGTCTAATCAGTTGTCGTTCAACTACTCAGATAGTAGCTCAAACGGCGCTCAGTTTTCCGAAATCTGGGCAGGTGTGTAATATCATTTGTCTTCAAACAGTAGGCATGGTTTATCTGCTGTTGCATGAACATGCGAACAGTTTCTGAGGGAATTTATTTTCTTTTAGTATTTTACGTCTATTTATCTACTTGTCACACAAAGTATACATGTAGTATGACTGTATCACCAAATATGAACGATATTGAAAAAAGCATTCTCCAGAAACGTTTTCCTTTCAAACACTTCAAATATCTGCTTTTTGTTTGTGATTTTTTCTTAAACGGAAAATATTTTGTCTAATCTTTTGCTTCCGATATTATTTTCAGAAGTATACTTCGGTTCCGAATTCAAATGAGGTAGTCAAATCCCAAATCTCTACACCTTTAGCACTGCTATCACCAGTATCTTTTCCCTCACCATCCTCTTCATCGACATTGTCATCAACTACCATAGTTGGATCAGAGTCACAAGATATAAAGTCCACTTGTTTAAAGGCGTGTTATACAGCTCAACAAGTTTACAGTCAATCGGACGACCTACAAAACAATCCCAGTAATGCATACTGTCCCAGTGTGGTCAATTGGCCGGAGTCATGTCAGTATACGTGTAAAAATGATGCAGACTGTTTACCATATGGTTATACCAAGTGTTGTCAAACAATAACATGCCATAAAAACTCTCGACAGAAAAGATTATTAAATTATGTACATAATTTTACAAAAATCAGTGTTTGCAGTCTGGGCGTTTATAACCCTAATAGTGAGTGTTCCCACCATATTTTTGTTACATAATCCTTTCCCGTTAAACCTAGTTGTACAGTATACTAAACAAGTAAGCAATATAGGAAATCATAAAAAGGGTTTCGTAATCGCCAACTAGTACTGACATGTTAAAATCTACTAAAATCCCCTGGATTACCATTTCGAATGTTGCTTATTATTTTTATTACAGACTAGATTAGTGATTAGCTAATTTCATATCAGATGCGAATTTTCATCCTGTGTAATTAACAGTGATCATTATGAAACTTGTGATATGTCTTAGCAAGATGTATCATATCAACATTTTCCTAAGGCACAAAAATAGCAGTTTTGTTTGTGAAAATAGTGGTTGAGACGTCTATTCACTAAACATGATTCTGAGAGTCTTTAGTTCCATACCAAAAATATATATGTATTTAGTACCACGAACTGCCCAAACAGAATTAAATGGCTATCGCATGCTTCGCATAATGATTGTTCTAGTTACATCGAAGTTTGTGCTGACGATGCTGTCTAGAATGACAATAAAAGCTACACGATCAAACCATCTAACTCAGAGAACACAACACCATAAAACAGTTTATTGTATCTTTCTCACATCAGTAATATGACCTTCTTTCCACGCCTACATAGCAGAAATAACACCTCTGATGACGGAATTCTAGACGGTTTTGTTGCCTTAGAGTCTAGCCAATCAGCAATGAGAATTCAAACCCCTCTCCATGACAAAATCGATAATATTAAGTTATCATGCTAAGCGTGGCAACTTCTTGCTAAATATAACCAATTAATTTATGACTGTTTTCAAAGTTTAAGTAATTTATAAATATTCTCAAAATGATCTCTTGCTGAGCATCATTCTCCTGACTGTTGGAAATTTTAGAAAGAAACCTACGAAAAGTATTTCTTATCGATTACCAATGACGACAATCCCTTTTAAACCCAAGACAGCTCATATGCTTTAAAGAGAGGTTGGACGTCAAAAGACGTCGAAAAGCTGGCTGATTGTAGCTGTACATCTTTCATTATCATCCAGCGACAGATTTTTATAGTCATTTTATCATTTGAACAACTATATTTGCTTACTTTGAGGAAGAGACGGAACCGTCGAAATACTTCACTATAGGCATGGAAGCAAGATTTACGTGTAAATCTATTCCAGGGCATTAATTTACTGTTCAATAATGGTACCCTGATATCTTGTTTTCTGAAGCATATTAGCAAAAGAATTTAGAATCCTGTGAACATAGCTACTGGAAAGAAAATAGTTTTTTGGAATCTCTAAATTATTCGGGAAATTTCTTGGTACTTATCGATTCCACAAATGTTGGAGCCATACATGCATCTTAAGCAGGATATCTGCCAAAATGCTAAATAAAAATGCAAAGAATAAACAGTTACGAAAACTTTGATAAATCATAATTATTCCAGTTTACCACTCTTCACAACATTTGATGCAATTGTTGAAGCCTGATAAATAGGCTGTACGTATTCAACACACTACTTAATGAAACCTGACAATAAACCTTTCTATAGATACAACAAAATACCAAGCTTGAGCTCAACAACATGACTCAGTGAGTAAGCGTGTATTTAACAATCTGCTAAATGCACTATCACTGGAAATAAAACTGATTCTCTGCAATCGATTTGTTGAAAACACCCGCCAGATGTAAAGAGGATTTCAGTTCAAAACATTCCACTCAGGTATATTTCTTCTCTGTTTGTCAAGTAGAAACTTTATTCTTCACTCCAGCTGTGAAAGGAAAGTTAACATACCAAACACTTTCTGTGTATCATTCAATTAGAACACAGGTCTGCAAGCGAAGAAGGTATGAACTTCCAAACAATATCTGGATGTTCTAAATCAGGACTTAAGTACTTACTGTCATATTTTGATCCTTTAAAATATTCTGGGAAACAAGACAACACAACCAGTTGGAAGGTACTGCTACTGATATTTACAACGCATCTTATGTCATAGTGAATCTCACTGACAATTTCGAGCCACAGCTTATATTAACCAGTAGGAAATAGAGAACTATAGCCAATATTTGATTCAGAATACCGTCAAATGCTTCGGAAACCAAAAAACTTCTGAAGGCCAGTTTAAGTACTTCTTCTTTATCCTCAATATTTCTGTAAACGCTGGTTTAGAAAGTAGTTCATCAGTCGCTTTCAGATTGGCCTCTTTTCCATCAATAGTTGATGACCAACTGGTTATCCTCTCTTCTGTTATCAGAACCTGTTTACTGCTATATTGTATTTCGAATTCTTCTTTTTCTTACTGAAGCTTTATTCTAAAAACCACTTATTGGATTTAGATTTGTGTGAACAAGATGATAAGAATCAATTCCCGTTAAACGTTTATCACATTCTACTAAATACAGCTGTTGCAGTCTAAATATTTTTCAAAGTAATATAAAGATGGTAGACCTTGACAAGTATTGTCATAGTTCCCTTTAAGAGGCATACAGAAAACTAATACCCCATAGTTTTTCTCACTTGTAGCGATGTTCATCTGAGTGAAGAACAAAGCTAAATGTTGGATCCCAAGTTTCTGACTGAAGCCAGTAACACTGTCAGTTTCCATTTGTTTAGCAGCCTTCATTCAATAATTTCAGAATTTTGATATGTAGTTTTCGAAATTACTAGAAATGACCTCTCACTGCTTACTCATTAAAAAAAATCTGATTCCCCTGAATATTTAGTGAGTTGGGAAACTGTTCCGACTGGCAACACATAACAGGCTGAATTTTGCACTAGACTTCAGTAGTGCTGTTAAGTAAACCAAGCCTGTGATATGACCCTTATAACACAGCCATCTAGTCAACTATTTTAATATTAGATAAAGCAGAGGGACAGGTGCTTAAGTTGGCTTACACCAGAAGTGTCAGTATTATGAGGAAGCCAGACGTTGCTTTGATCATCAATAGATTGTCAACCAGCACCACTCTAGACAAACAGAAGGTTTGTTTAACCAAAGGAGTTTGCTCAACATTCATTTCAAGTAGCTGATAATGTAAAACAAAAAAAGCTGTGATTCAGGTAAAAATACTATGCATAAAATGAGCAGCCTGTTCAAACTTCTCATCCATTTTTGCTTAGCTGAAAGATAATAGTCAAAGAAACCCCGAGGAGTAGACATTTTATGCGTATAAACTCCGATCATTGCTATATATTAGATAGTGTTTCAGACAGCTTTACTGTTGTTATTCAAGTTACCGTATTCAGTTTGTTTTGAAAATCTTCAAGTTATGTCTATTAAGTCTGCCTAAGCGTGAGTTAATCTTCAATTATGTTTGTGAACACGAATGTCACAAGTTTACTTGATTTATGAACTAGATTTGAATGATGCTAACTACTCTCCTTTGGAGATTCATAAAAGTAGATATAGCTTTAGTGATGATTGCTCTGTGATGTTGATTAATTTCTAAATATATCTTATTATGGAACTGTATCACTTTCAATGTCACAATGAAAACCAGCTGCTGAAAGCTATTTTATAGCAGTTTTTGGTTATGTAAATGTGAAGACCAAATAAATTCTCTCAGTGTTCAGTTGAGGATATTCAGCCCTACTAGACAATACAGTTACCTAGGTGAATTGAAAACTGGTATTGGAGGGACTCGTCAAGACTAAGGTTGGTTAGTGCATTCAGTGACCTTTATGAAATACCCCAACACCTATGTAAGGATCGCCCTTGGCTTTGAAAATGTCGAGATGTGGAATCCGATGAAGCGACTATTCAGTACAGTTTTCTAATGAAACTACAAATAAGTTTGACATTGGAGAGGTAAAATAGTAGCATAATGTTCAGAATATTAAAAATAAGTCTAGTGAACACTATTGACTAGTGTAATTATCTTAAACTGTCACCTTTAACATTGTTGTTTTCTCTGTACACATTATAGCTGCCCCACCAATCCCCGGTAGGCCAATAGTTAAACAAGTTGAAAATCTTTCTCAAGTTCAATCACATGGTAAATTTTATCCTAACTTCGATAGTTCCAGTCTACCCAATGGGAATCATCAAAATCACCAACTGGAATTAGACTGGCCAAATTATTATAAACATTCAGTGAGTGAAAACAATCCAATAATTTTCTTAATTCAACTGCGAATGTATTCCACCGTACAAACACTGCATTCAACTTTACATAAATCAAATGGTGCATCATTTTTCCCAATGAAGAATTTCATGGAACCATTTCAACCCAATGAATATTTATTCAATAAATGGACTAATTTAATTTGGGTATGATTTAATATAGTCGTTTTCTACAAATTTACTCATTTGAATAAATTTAAATATCAGTTAATGATATTCCAGTTATGTTGTATGAGCTGTATTGACTGAGAAATCAGTGTAGATTCGAGTACCAATGGAATAAGTTTTCGCTGTACCCCACACATGTTGAAGCAGAGCATGAAACCCAGGTCTGTGACATCTTTCTAACGAGTACCGTTGAGAACCTATCCAAACGTTGGTAAACCTACTTTCATTCCGAAAAGAATTTCGTAATTCTATCAGACAGTAAGAAGAACTGTTTTCACACGTATAAGATAGGTAAAACCCATAAGAGATCTACTGAAATTTTTGACAAAATTCATTGATCCTGCTCAAATTTTTTTATGAGATAACATATTGCCCGTAAGGAAAAATAGGACTCACCATATTGAAAATGAATTACAGTATAATAGAAAGAAACTTAATTCTACAGGGATATTAACAAGCTTCTGCAGTCAGTTTTTATGTCAGATTGAATGGTGCATCCAGTGATCAGTCACAGATGGAATAGATGTGTACTTTTTATAGTAATCAATGTATAGGAATATTTTTAAGATTTCTTCGTTTTTGGCCGTGAGACAGTATCAGCGAAATCCAACGAGCGACACCTGGGTTATGTGTTAGGGGGTCAGTCGTCCGGAACCTTTCATGCTAAGCTTCATTCTAGCCAATATTTATCTGCTAGGCGTACTAGCATGCTTGATGAAAGTATTGTTCCATCTGAGTTTTAAACACTTATCACTCACAGTTGAAGTCACAGATTTTATCGAAAAGCTATAGAGCCCATACATGACCACCTTTAGGGATGAATTGTTTACAGTTGATCACTGCATCGTAACGTGTGTAACTGTAGAACTCTACATAATAAGTACTAACAAAATTCTATCAATCTAAGTAGGATAAATTCTGTGGAGACCATATAACTTTTATCAGTCTAACCAAAATTAATGAATGTCTCTATAAATTAGTTTACATGTTGTTTATATTTAGCTTTCTCCAAATTCGATTTCAACCATAGATTTTATGTGTATAGAATTCATAGTGATCCCATTTCTTGAATGCATCAATTCCTTTTGTTTTATTCTCTTACTTTTAGACAACAAAACTTGGAGCTGTCCTTTCAGATCTCAGTCCAGGAACATGGTATCAATTTCGCTTGCTAGCTATTTCAAGTGAAGGTTTTGGGGGTTGGAGTGAGCCCAGTGAACCTATTCGTACACAAGTACAATTAATTCCACCTTCTAGACCTAGAAATCTTACTGAAATAAGATCAAGAATTTTTGAAAACCATGTAGACAGCACAATCTACTGGGAGTCTCCGGAGGAAAGTTTATTTCCACTAAAAAAGTACCAGGTAAGTGAAATTATGGTTTATCTTCACAATTATATACTGCATCATTTCAATTGTATGTATAAAATTAGGTTATGAGAATAAGAACTGTGTAGAATAGGCTATGATACATTTATTTTCGGATAACAGCTTAAAGAGAAACTTGTATGGAATAACTTCAAGACATTATATTTATTGTTATGAATCGAAAACTTGATATCAGTTGTGTTTGCTTAAATATAACTTTGGTATTTGAGATGCAAAACTAGTTAATGATATTTTACTACAATTAATTAACTAATATTTACAGAAAAGTCTCTAAAAGCTGAATTTTCACTACTTTATGTTACAGATGCCACCTAACATGAAGGGAGAATCGAATTCTCTTTCCCTTGCATATTAACCATTACATTTGAAACTCCTAGTGCTAATCACCCAGAACCTTTGCATATTTCTTCGCTGTATTCGTAGATGGCTTCATTAAAACCAACATACCAAAAGGACTTTATTGCAAACATGAGTTCTCACCAACACAAGTTTCGCCTCAGTCAGAGTAACTGTACTTTCTCATGAAGCAGGAATTAAAACTAGTTAAGGATTCATTGTTTGAAATTAAATTCATTGGTTATAACGTGCTTGCGTGTTTTTATACTTTTCACAAACAGATAACTTGGCGTCAGTATTATGCATTTAATGGAGAAGATCGAAGTTCATTAACAGAATACTCAGCAAATGTACCTGGAGTAAGTCTCTCTTCGTACAGAATGAAAATATAGTGTCCAACTATAGTTTAGATCTCTATTAACGAATGTTAAATGTTTCGTGCCCAACTAATAGCTCCTTACCTTAACATGGCGGTCAGGCTTGCATATCACAGTGACCCAAAGAGGTGTGCTGTTGGAACAATTTTTCCCTCCAGGTCTTATGATGCCAGAAAGGTTTGTTGGATAGTGGTAATGTGTAAACTACTAAAATATGATGGGGACCTGGGGGCAAATTCGTACTGCGGCTAGCTGGATGGGGTGTGACAGAATTAAGGTGTTTCCTTGGATGACCAGAAATACCACGCTGATGCGCCTATCCAACTGGAATGGGGTTAGTAAACGCCGGCTCCAAAAATGGCACTCCCCATCATCTCGCGGCACGCATATGCTTGCAACAAGGAGTTAAAGTTGGACCCAAATCAAAAACAATCTCAAATTTACCAAACGTTCACGGGTGACCGGTTCAAGCAGATGTCCCATAGGCTCTGCGGTCACACAAATCTCGTTTTCTCAAAGGTATCTCAGGAAGAACTAGCACCCCATGGTGTGGGCAGCCGGGGAGTGTCAACCGCTCATTCGCTTTCAGTAGTATTCAAAACCCACTAAAACACAACCTATCCTAGCCAACTCTATCTCCTTCAGCTTCACCTCCCGCTACTAGGACTAACCCTTGATCCATCTCCATCATATTGGAGCCTACGAAGGGCTACCGATTGATTTGTCTGGGTCAAGCGATGTCTTTCAAAAATTCTCGCTTTTTCTACTTTTATTTAACTTTGCCACAAAATTTCTGATCAACATCTCTTTTACTTCACTGTACTTTAAAATTATTTCTCTCTAGGCAGGTGACATCTAGGTCAACTAAGATGTACCGTTGCTAGGTGACAAGACTGAAAAGATTCAATCTTCCTAACATGTTAAGTAACAACTTGGAAATGTTTGAGATGTAACACTTACCAAATGCTCATCATTGCTCCAAGATCAGCTTCAGTTAATACCGCGTCTAATAGTAAGAGTGGGTGGCTGACCCCTGTTCATTATTTTATTCACCATGGCAATCGCAGCAACTATTGTGTCAGTGGTGGAGGAACCCTCCGTATGGACACAAAAGGCTTGATTAGCTATTACCACCTTATGTCAACTGTAGTACCTGCAAAATATTCTGGTTACTTTAGGTTGGTGTTTATTTACCACAACGGTTAGAGTGTACGACCCAGCAATTTTTCGTCGTAATATACAGTATCGAAGCCTGATGAATAAAGTTGGAATACACAACACGGTTCCAGGTGGTCAACCACCATTTTCTTAGCGTTATCGACTGTATGTATGGAAACAAATGTGCAATATACAGGTTGGGAGGTTTGCATATTGGATCATGAGCGACACTCATTGTTGTAGCTCAAATGGCCCCATATAGCTGCGCGAACCTCAATAGGTGCTGCAATGTCCGAAACCGTGGCCATTAGTCAACAGTAGATGACCTAGACAAATAAGTACCAGCTCCCCACGCAACATGCTGAGGACAGCTGAATGGTCTCAAGGTAGTTTTCAACACAGATTGTCATATTTTGAAGGACCTATCACCACTTAGTACATCAGTATCAACATAGAATCAGACATTAATCCTTAGCGCTTCAACTTATCATACCTCATATCAGCATATGATAGTAGACATCATGATGAAACTCAGGGAATAAGCAAGGGAGCAATAAAACTTGGCAGAAAATCGTAAAGGAGAACATGAAGGAGTAAGTTAATCATCTACCTGAATGTGACTGCAATTCCTGTTCTAAGGAAACCTGGCGTGGTATTACGTCTGCTGTGGAAACAGCGATAAAGATATTTGAAAACTAACACCCAAAGGTCACCAAATGGCACTGCATTACCACGACGTCATCCGAAATGACTGGTGGAAGAAGAGTGATTCCAGCAGTCTCTGGACACAGTAAAGAGCGAAAGCAACTCACTCATAAATTGAATAAGAGTTTTTGCGTCGATCGCAAGCAGTGGTGAGTGGCGGAATCAAGAGATAGAGAAGGCATTAACTTTAAGTAACACCCAGCAATCACATAGGTTTATTAAGGATACCAGCAAGAAAAAGATGACGGTTAGTGAAACCATCACCGAAAAGGATGCATCAAGAAGATAACTTCTCAGGACAGGTGGCTAAAAAGTTGGACAGAACACTTTAAAGCACAATCCAACTGACACGCAACAATGGTTCAGTTTCTCAACATCCAGCCTAAACCTGAATGGGACGTAGATATCGGTCGTCCAACTCTTCTTGAAGTTGAGAAGGCTGTACCCAACCTGAAACCATGCAAAGCAGCAGGACTTCACAGTTTGTCACCCAAAGTTTACAATGAAGAAGGCAGGAAACTTCTAATTAGAATGACGGAGGTACTGTGTAGTGTATGGGAATAAGAGGTAGTGCCATCAAACTTGTCTACTTCACTGATCACTCCGGTCTATAAGAGGAAGAGGAAATCTCCTTGTAACAACCATAGAGGACTTAGTTTGACTAATATTGTGTCCAAGATCCTAGATTCCATAGTTATCCGACACTTAACTGGAGGTCGAGAACAGTAAACTCGAGAAAACCAGTCAGTTTTCAGACCTGGACGAGTGTGATGAATCGATCATATTTTCACCTTCAGACAGGTTCTGAAACATACGCATACCCACTGGCAGCCAACACTTGCCATATTTCTGCACCTCAAGGCGGCCTTTTACTCTCCTGACTGTGAGGTCTTATGAGAGTGTCCGACTGTGCAAGGAGTACCGATAAAGTATATAACGCTAATGAAACCTCTCTACTCGAATTCACATGGTCGTTTTATGTCTCATGGAGAAATGTCACGTGAATTGATGATAATGTTTGTTTCTGGCAGGTACGCTGACTGTCACCGTTCATGTTTGACTTCTTCATAGGCATCCTTATGGACACCACCTTAGGTCATCTGATTGACTTGAAGTATGCAGGTGATGTTGTCTTGCTAGGTGGAGACGCTGATAAAAACCAAATCAGAGTACGTTTGGCATCCTGGCACCTGTCAAATGTAAGATAATGAACCAGGACAGGTCACCGCCCCAGTTCAATGATGAGGAGTGAAATGGTGGAATATATCGACAACTTCACTTCCATGAGGAGTTGCATCAGGCTTATGGGCTGGTCGTTGACAAAATCTCAGCTCAGATAGAGAAGGTCCTTTCGGCAGTTGCTAACTTGAATTGTCTGCGGCTACGACTGGAGAAATATCCGACTATCTATTAAGGGACAAGAATACTGCGCTGCAGTCCGTTTTCTCCAGCTGTGTGGCTGTGAGACATGACCATTGAAAGTAGAGGACATGAAGCGACTGCAGGGTTTTGATTACATATATGTCTTGGTAGGATTACTCACGTTTAGTGAAATCGGGAGTTTGAGTCATGTTGAACCCAGGCGAAGGGTATTAAGCAAGATAGGCAAGTCGATTGATAATGTTGTGAACCTTACTCGACTGAGATGGCTTTGACATATACTGCGCATGCCAAGCCACTGCCTACTCGACGTGCCATCCTAGGAGAACTTGCATTAGCTTGAAAAAGGGTTCAGGGTGACCAGATTAAGATGTGGCACCAGTTGATGAAGTCTCTTACTGTTAGTCTGAGTCATGTGGGAAGATGTAGACTGCCTGGACCTTCGAGGCGAAAGGAATCAGTGGTTGAGGACTTTCGGTGAAATGACTGAAAATCGGTCACAATAGTGGAGACGTGTTCACTGTTTATAGTTTTCTAAAGCTTGAATGTTCGCACCAACCTTTATCTCCAGATTGTTTATTCTGTCACACTACTTTATAATCTCTGATGTCATTATTTTTCTATCCACCTATTCTTTGTGTACTAGTGTGAAGTGTAGCAACTTTAGGCGATGCATTTATGTGCTAGTTTCTGCTTAAATTTCGTAAGTCGGTGCCAGATGAGGTTCTTGTGTAATATACTGTGATGGTACGTACTCATTTCTTGATACAAGATATTTTCATAAAATTTGTACAAAGCATTATATAACAGTTTGTGTTGACTAATTTCCAACATAAATATTTATATGTAACTACGACAAACAAGAAATAACAATAACCATTGTTATGACGAAAAAAATTCTTCAGCTAAGTTAACTTTACTGATTCCGTTCTCATGAGGATCCTGGTTCTTTTCAGTAAAGCGTATATCCTGTTAATGCGTAACAGCAAGAAGGTAAACTGGGTAAAAGGATGCCGTCAGATTTCCCATATCAATAGATAAACTAAAAACCTCACTTAATTGGCATCATCTATTTATCCTATCAGTTTTAGCAGTCTCTACATAAGAAAAATTATATATAGATTATTTGCCGCAAATGAAGGTTTTCCATACTTAAAAAAAATTTCAAGGTGCCGAAATCTCTACATTCTACATGAATTACATGATCCACATGAACAGAAGTCGCAAATTCTTACTCAGACATAAATGATTAACCATAGGACAACAAAAAGGAATAAGAAGTCAAGAGGTTGACAGTAACAGTCATGCAGAGTGAATAGCCGTTGATATATCTCAGTAGATGCAAATTAAAGAAGTACTGAGTTGTATTCAATGTTCATTTTAGAAGAAAAAGACACATCAAATTATCAATTACAGGTAATTCGCATAGCCTTATAGTCAAAAAAAGACTATATCAGTAATTTCCAGCTAACTTTGATCTAGTCCAAGTAAACACAAACGACAATAAAAAATATCGACTCAGTAAACGGGAGACCTAATGACTCGAGGTTCTTGTAACACTATAAGACAATAGAATAGAAATAGATAAAGAATGCTCTACTTAAAGTGGAATGAAAATTCTCAAAAATGAAACTTTAGCAGTGACATCGCTTAGAAAAAAGGTGATCCGTTTGCAATTATCACGTTTAAGCAATTACGTATGTTTTGACAAAGAAATTCAGGCCTCCAAGTTTTTAAATACGTAGTTTTAAGGGCAGTAATTGGTAGTTGCTAGCCTGAACTCTACAACAAGATTTTCAAAAACGCAATCACACTGAGGATTGGTGCCGACTGTTGGAGGTCCATTGAAAGGCCTTGGCATAGTGATATGATGATATTCTCATGCAGCACAATAAAAATTGAGATTTAATTGTAAAGATAAATCCTGAACATTGCCCCTCAATAAGGATTGTCTCGTAGATTTGTAGACATGTTTCATTAAAATACTGGCAAATTCTCTGTTTACTTGCATTTTTAAGTAGCTAAAACAAGGATACAAAATATTTCGTATCTTTTCTAGAGTTACAACTAGTATGAACAAAATTAAAATATTTCGGAAAAGGATTCATTAGATCGAGTTATAAGAACATAGTTCGACATTATATTTGGAATTTGAGGTTAATCTACTAATCTGAGATGTTTTCTGCTTCATTGAACAAAATGTCAAACCATAATAGAGACTTTTCAGGAGTTTATTGATTTCAACATAAAATTCACCATGGACTGAAATCAGTTAGAGGACAACTGAAAACCCAGAAGCACTGGAAAGTTACTTCATCCTATTTTGGGACCTCTTAGTAAAGTTCTACGATGACTTCTCCAAAGATCGAATCCAAAAAATTCAGGTTTCGCAATGAACACGTTACCACTGAGTCACATAAAGCAGCTGTCTAATGGTACCTGGATTTTGATGTTTCTTCAAATGATACCAATTTGTGATGAACACTACCTTGAGGTCTGTAAAACCTCATAAACTCCATTCTAAGTTACTGTCCAATGCCCAATAGTGGTATTCTTTGAGATTCATTTATGGATGTTCTGGGAGGAAAGTGGTAGCTTGTGGGGTCAAGAAGTTCGGAAGTGAAGAGGATCATAGCCAGTGCATTAGAACAATGAACTCCCTGTCCATAAATAATACTTGGTTACGTATGCCTTAAAAGTCGTGCCCCAATGTGCAAATAATGGTCAATAAGATTCTCAGTATTGTCAGTTAAACAAATATTCCGATTTGTTCAACACTTATACATTCGAATGTCTTGTATTGAAATATACATGACCCCAATTTTTAGGTTGTTTTTATACAATTTATAAATGTGTTTGCAATGAATACTTGCATACGATCTTGTTTATATACAATAATACAATTAAAAATCACAATACATTCATGACGATAAGCTTTTTCCAAACGACGATTATGGTTTATCGTGAAAGTACCATCGTCAAGTAAATAGATTAACAATACGGATTACTTTGACTGATTTTTCTAATTTAATACCATTTCTTTTATAGGATAAAACAACGTATATTATTCAAAATCTTAAACCAGGAACAACGTATAAAATTGAAGTAAGTCATATAATTAAGCATACAGAAAATTTTTTTATTAACATTCAACAAACTTCCATGACTGTCGATCAATGTTTCACCTTGAAATGCTTTTTCGTAGCCTAGATTGTATAATGATTTGGTAAAAGCGGTAGAGAAAGGCAATCTGAAGTGGACATTTATCAGATAGACATAACTGAACAGTTTCATTTCTACCTACCAAGACAACGATTGAAATTCAAGTCTTCATAATCACTTTATATGACAACACTGAATTACTTACAACTATGATGATCTTCCCTGTGAAAACAAACATATCAGCGAGTGATACTTACTTCCTGTACAGCTTAATGATCCCAATACCAACGGTGAATTATAAACAAGTCGAAATCCCTATGAAACCTCCAGAAAACTAAACTTATTAGGCATAAACATACCGTGCTTTTAGATCAATCATACTAAAGTACTCACCTCTCAACATGCATATCATAGACATCAACTTACTTTAGACACTTCGTTACTGTCAAGTCATGTATAATTTGCGGTAGGAAAACGAAGCTATATCTATCAATATTCTACGCATACTTATATTCAAACAGTATATCACATTCCACTTTTGACGAAAAAGTCTCAGTTATCAGTTGTAGAATTATAAATCATGGACCTAGGCATACGTTTTATAAAGCGGATGGTTAGTTCAAATCTTACATTAAGCAGCAAATGTAACATCATTGGTCTTCAAACACAACTATGACCCATATATTTTTACACATGGGTACACCACAGTCACCAAGTTCTTGCGCTGGCTTAGTGACATTAACGTAATTTATCACTTCTGTCGTTCGCTTCCATACTTTATATTAATGTCACACATGAACTAACCTGAAGTTTTCATAGTTAAAATTAATAAGTATATGAGAAAAAATTTAAGAATCTAAATGAAAATTTAGTCTCTTGTGAATGTTGTTTGCTTTCCAAATAGTATTGATGAAATGCAAACAAAAATGCATCATTAGTGAGACTATCTTAGCTGTGGTTTGGCAGACTGGTATAATGGACACTGAGTTGCGTATCAAGAATTGATATGTCACCCGCTCAAAAGCTTTAATGATTAGTGTGAGATTGAAACCTAGCTAGCACCTGGGTCTTGTAGCTCAGTTAGTAGAGCACCAGGTAGGCAACCCGAAGGCCACTGGTTCGAATCCTGCCGCGATCCAGATTTTTATTTCCCCTTTAGTGACTACTAAGTGTCGAAAATGTGTCACATGATTTTAATTCAGATATATAGTGTTCTCCACTAAAAATGCAACCTGTAAGCTGCAGCTATATTAATCCTCCTACTTTTGAATTCCTGACAGAAGCCTCAGTTAAATTGATGCATTTACATAGATCCTCTAATCAAAGAAATATTTGTAAGGTTTCGATAGAAATACAGCCTGAGGTAAAATGTTCGGAACTACTATTGACATATTAGTAACTACAACCGGTGCAACTTCTATATACTATACAGATGTCATTATAAGAAACTATCATGAGAAGTTGAAGTAAAGTGCACAAAGCGAGTGCATACTAAATGAGAGAAGGTTAGGATAGCTACTAAATGGTATCAAAGTCAGGCCACAATATTCTTAACTTCTTGATCAAGAAGAACATTAAGAAGATATGCACAAGTGATACGACACTTTACTGATTTATTTTCTTTTGTTGAATACTATGAAGTGCTGGGCAGAAATCTGGTCTGTTGTTTATAATGCTTGAAGAAAAATTTTTAATGTTATGTGGCAGATACCAAAGTTTGAGATTGAGTTTCTACAAGTACCCTAACAGAAATTTATCACAAATAAAGTATAGTATACAGTTTCCTGTTGATTGATTTTGAATACCTAAACATACAATACTAACTCCACTTTTATTATCTGCCTAGTTCTTTATACACGAATATAATTATCACCATAACTGGTCCTTCATGTTCTCTTATTCAGGTGAAAGCTGTTTCCCTATTTGAAGGAAAAGAACTGAAGAGTCATCCAAATACACTGTATATATCGACAATCCAAATACCAAATCAGCAAACAGACACAGGCAAGTCAACAGAAATTATTGCTAAAACTTGCATATTCAGTCAAAAGCTACGTATTAATAATATTGTTGTTGTTGTTGTTGTTTTTGTTACTAGTACTAGTAGTAGTAGTGGTAGTAGTGGTAGTGGTGGTGGTACTGGTAGTAGTAGTAGTAGTAGTAGTAGTAGTAGTAGTAGTAGTAGTAGTAGTAGTAGTAGTAGTAGTAGTAGTAGTAGTAGTAGTAGTAGTAGTAGTAGTAGTAGTAGTAGTAGTAGTAGTAATGTGATCAACTCTAGAATTATAAGACAAGTATAAAAAAGGCAGAATACCTCACTCAGGTGGTTAAAGTTCAGCAGTAAGAAAGCGTGAACAAACGTTTTGTCTCAATTTTGGTTCTTATCACTACAATGCATAAACAATCCCAGAAAATTCATGAAAGTGACATTCAACCATGAAAACAAGAAATTCCAGTCTACTTTCTTTTTGTAGTAAAGTGTATTATGCTAGATGTGGAGTACAGCAAAGTTTGGTCACCTAGTTTTGTGGTATAATGACACAGAACTCCTGGTTGATTTGTTCAGGCACTCACTGGTTAAACGGGGATAGCACTGACCATTAGTTCTTAAATGAAATGTACAAAGCAAAATATCCTTTAAGCTATTACAAGGTTTAACAGTTGAATGATGACAATTTATCATTTCAGCGATTATGGATCTTAAAACTGATAATAAAGATAAACAAATAAAAAGTATGAGTTATCCTGTGTTGTAAACAAATAAATAAAGCAACCATCCAGCTCTTACTTATAAGAAAACACCAAGCATATTCTGATGACTATAAATGTGACCTACAAAATGACAGAGTTTGCGATAGGGGCTGTACTGAAATTATCTTCAACTGGAAGTCAGAATAGGTCCTACTTAAGAAGTCAACAAGTACCATCTTGTTAAAACCAAACTCTGATACCAATATAACAGATATTATGAAGGTACCTACCTCCAAGTATGTCACAGCACAAAAAACTCTTTTGATAGGAATAAAAATATTTAAAATCGATAACTTATCCGTGTACCTATATAATATTAAGTTGCATTCCCTTATTTCTCATTCCAGTATTAACATCTTTCACATCATCAAATGATAGCTGCATATGTGGAGATTCGAGACGAGATTACTTAACTGTCATTGAACAATACTATGAAAATCAACAACTTAACACAATTCTGTCTTTAAATGTAAAAATAAGTGAGTCTTTTACAGTATTTCTTTTCCCAAAAATACCAAAAAAACATTCCAGTAGATAAAAAGTGAAGTGATGTTGACAGCAAGTCAGTGTTAATTGAACAACTAGAAAGTGTCAAATAGCAATCTTATCTTGCAGTGGTAATTCTCAGGAATACTACCTTTTTAAACCCACTGAATGACGACAGAAACTATCACTATTCAATACTTTAAGGCATAAATTGAAAATGCACTTCTGTAGAGTGATTATCAGTTTAGTAGTTCGAAAGTGGACATGTTCATCGTGACAGATTGAAAACATAGGCGAGCTATAGATGTTTTTCTACTGAGGAGCCTCCAACAATATAGTAGTCCTTCAGTTCTATCTATTTTAAGTGTCCGATCCACTGTTATTGATTATAATTAAATATTTTCCTTAAAAATATTTCAGAAATCTCGACCTATTAATTGAAAGTGGATATTTCTCGTTAAATACAAAAGCCAACATATATTTTACTGTGTTTTGAGGTGAATGGGAATTTTGGTTTTGAGGCAGTATTAATCACGAACCGAAATCAGTCGAAACCATTGAAAACCTAGGAGCATTGCACAGCTGTTTAGTCTTAGTATATGATTCTTCAGCAGTTCGTACCCACGACCTGTCAAGAGGTCGAACTCAGGACCCTCAGGTTTCATGGCAGGTCCCGTACTAGGATGAAATAGTTATCCAGTCCTACCAGGTTTTGAATGGTTCTCCAAATGATTCTAGTCCGTGATGAATGCTATCTCAAAATATATTTTACTCGCGGAAAATAATCTTTATATAAAAATGCTAAACAGCAATTATAGTTGTCCATAGAAATCTTCAACCATTTAATCTCTACATAGTTACGAACAAGACAATGAAGTTAGTAGGACCAGCTTTCTTATTTATTTACCTTCATCAGGGAAAGAACTAATTTATGGGTTCGAAAGCACGAATGTCTTCTTTGACGTGACTTTCACTTTCTAATTGATATAAACTTCATCCTATATAGCTTATTTAACGAAGAAACTCTGCGAATGTAGTCAACAGTCGATAACAGTAATTTAAAAGCTAGGTGGCAGGTTCAGTTACAGATGTACTTCCTTTATTTTCAGATTAGTTGTAATTTTGATTACATTAGAAACATGTTTTAATCTATTATTATTCGTCCCTTGGGTTCCTAGTGGAACATAGGGCTTCAGTAGCACGTCTCCACTCCACTCTCTTTTCTGCAATCTTTTAAACCTGGCTCCACGACAGCCCACAAGCTCTCATTTCGTCCCCGCACGATCTCCTCCATGTCACCCTTGCCTCGAACGCCCAACTCGTCGTTTCCCATCGGGGTTCCACTCGAGGGGCTGGCCTAACGCGTGATGTCCCCAGTCGGTCTTCTCAGTGCATGTCCAATCCATCTCCGCTTCCTTCTGCATATTTGTTGAGTGATAGGTCCTTGGTTGGTTTGTTCCCAGAATTCCTTGTTGCTTATTCTTTCTGGTCATCCGATCTTCAGTGACAAGGTAGGCAGTTGTTGATGGATGTCTGCAGTTTGTTGGAAGTGCTTTTCGTAACGCGCCAAGATTCTGAACCATATAGAAGCACTGAATTGACATTGGTGTTGAAAATCCGGATCTTGTTTTTTGTGCTGAGTATAGTCGATCTCCACACTGGTTTCAGGTTAACGAAAGCCTATCTTGCCGTCTTTCTGATCCTGGCTGCTTTGACGTCCTCGTTTGTGCTGTCTGTAGTTGAGACAGTGCTGCTCAGGTAGGTGGAAGAGACTACTTCCTTTAAGTTTCTCCCGTTGATGGTGATTGGAGCTTGTTGTTGTTGTTGTTGGTTGGTTATCTTCATCACCTCTGTCTTCTGTACACTCACCTGATAGATGTGCCGTCTTCGTTGCCTCTTCCGTCAACTTGTTAGTTTTCGCCAGTAGATCTTCAAGTTTGTGTGACATCAGACACAAGTCATCGGCGAAATAGAAACCTTCTAGGATCTTTTCCCCGGTTCGGCGTATCCCCCTCTTCTCACTCCTCAAAGTTTGTTGCATGATTCAGTTCACTACAATCAGGAATATTATGGGTAATAGTAGACGGCCTTGTTTTGTTTTAATCTACTGATTTATATAAAAGCATCCATTACGGAGCTTTTGCTTCTCGATTTCACTTGGATATGTCATGAAATAATTTCAACATCCTTTCACATTTAAAAAAAATAAACTTCAGAGTAATTGGGTCTAAATATGGAGAATAACTTTCCTGACATTAAACTTCTTTTAGCGGTAGAGCTTGATGTATGCACATGCTAAAGAATTGCACAGTTCAAAATTCGTATCACTCCAAAATATGAGTGAAGATTACTCTTGTTTTTACAGCAAGGATTACAAACTCTCACACCGAATATCTATAGAAAAATAGTTTAAAATGAAAAAGGGGTTACATATCTCTTTTAGACGTTGGTGAAATGCCAAATTACAGAGTAGTAACAAAAATCTTCAATTATACATTTTCTACGATGGAAGTTAGTTGTAACATAAACCTTACAATAAATTCAGATGTATTCGCCGAACGGATATGTTCATGGAATCGAAGTAAAATCTAAATAAACTTAGTTAATTTTCATGCAGCAAGCAAGTAACCACATCCACTGAGTGAAAGCCAATGATACTAACTAAATGCTGGAATTAGGGTGGCATTTAAACCTACAAACTCACTCAAAGATAAACTTTGTAGGCTTCAGGATCCGATAGAACCAATTATGCAAAATAATCCAACTATCAAATTCCATGTAATGACTGTGAGGTCAAGTACATAGGTCAAACTAGTCGGTCGGGGTCAGTTAGAATAGCCGAACATAGAATAACAGACCTGAATAAGATCAGTAATGTAGAAAATACTCAGCTATTGCATTGTATGCATTAACACAACCACAAAATAGGGTGGGATAAATCCACTGTACTAAAGTCCAATATAATTAGGTGGAGAGATTGATTACTGAATCTTTGTTCATCGAATCAACACAACACATGTAATAGAAATGATGCAACACCTATACTAGAGATATGGAAAATTTTGCTACCAATCAAATGTCGAAAGTGGTGTGATTACACACTGATATGATTATGAGCAATGATAATTTATGCTCAAAAAGTCAAGTAAATAATACTAGATCACTGTGTGTTATAAATGAAATAAACAGATCTAATATGGAATTAAATTCTATCACAGTGCTCAAGTTTTACATCCTGTATTAACAAATACCCAAATCTCTGAAGGTGGAGAAGCGTTTGAACTCATGGATTATTGGTTGAAAGTTGACCATCTAGATTAATGGGCCAAAACTGCAATAAAGAGTTCAAATTGTCAGTTATCATTAAATAATCATCTGGAAGATGATAATTTAAACAATCTTTTCACTTACATTGTTGTTTATAAAATATTTTGTTGTAACATTGACACTAAAAATGGTTGAAAATGTTTTTGCAGAAGACTACAATGTCTTCACTTTTATGAAGAGGCTTTGAGGCATAGACCGATGGTTCAACAGAATGTATCATACGTTTATTTTACCGAGTTCACATTCTATAAATTATTTAATCCGACAAAATTGGAAATAAACAATTATAAAAAAGCTATCCAACAAATATTTCAATAGTCTTTTTAAAATTATTCAACATTTTAGATAAAGAACAATTCAATTTAACTGGTTCAGTAACAAATATAATCTATACTGTTGAATGGACTCCAAGAGTTTGTATTGAAACACAAAATCAAACAAGCTCAGAATTCATTGGAACACAACGAAAAAGAATTCCAGTAAGTGCTGAGTATTTTCAACTATTTTGAAGTAAACATTTTCAAATTAAATAAGGAGATATTAGCAGCATACATAATACAGTAATTATGAAATTTTAACTTGTTTACATGCAAGAGTGGTATAAGTCATCATGATGAAGATATTGAAATTATGCTGAGACATGAAGTTCTGATACATTAAATCTTACTTTTAAGCTATAACGAAACTCCACTAATTTTAAAGTTATCATCATTTTGAAAACATAAACTAGTTGGCTATTGAAAAATGACTATCTTTATCCTATTCGATCTTCCGTGATTCTCAAATGGAAACAATTAGTTGTCCAGCAACCCAAGTAATGTAGTCTTTGTTTTTTGTATGTTATAGTTTCTAAGCTACATTTTTCTAATGACCCATAATAAATAAAAAATCTTAGTTCGAAGCCTTTTTCTAAATCATTTCTGAACATCCGAAAATCTCAAAATATTTACTAAAATACAACGAAATAATCACAACAACAAAAATTCGGAAACTAATGCTCGTTGGGTAAATTCGGTAGTCTTAGTCTTAGACTGGTATTAGAAAGTAACGTTTCTATAGTATATGATCTGATATAAAAAATAAAGTATCTCACCAATGGAATAGCATGAACGATGTTACGAAAATAATGGAAATATGAACCACAAGCAAAAGTAAGAAAATGGTATGACCGTAAAGTGACACACGATGGATATTTTTCGGAGACTGAAGACTAGCAAGAACCCTATGACAGTAAAGGAATTCAATGGGTTTCTGCATTATGTTAAGCTTGCTTAAGTGAGTGAGAAGATTCATTTTCCTAACGGCTGACGAACCACGAATATCCGAAATTTTTTTGGAAAGCTTTATTTAGAAGTTAAATTTATCTACTCTCAAACGTCACACCAGGAACTATATTAACTCCATTCTCTGACGCGTTCCAGAGTTAGCACGAAACATGTGACTACTATCCTCTTCGCTCCTCGAGTTGTAGCCAAATGAATGCCATTTATTCCCTAAATATGTCACTACAATTACTAACTAGCAAATATAGTCAATGAAATCACATCTGGACCTGTTTACCATTCAATAATGAAATGACTAGCTGAAATCCTAGAGTCTGTAAGAAGACGAATTACTACCTGCTCTCTACGAGACGCTTTAAAATCTGCTGACTCCATTAGAGACGTGAGCGTTTCTCATAAATGTATGGTATCACTTGATCCCGACTCGCTTTTCACTAATATTTTGATTACTGAAACTATCTCTTTCTTATGCAGATATACAGAAAATAACAACTTGACTATCGAGATAATGACCCCTACCTCAAGAAATTATTACTTAGATGCACATTTAACTCTCAGTTCACATTTAACAAATGATTTATAGACAAAAGGATAGGACCACTATAGGATCCCTATTATATCCATTAATAGCAGACTGCTTTATGGCCAGTTTGGAGAATGGACGCTTAAAATCAAAGATTGAAGGTTTTGAACTGTAAAAAAGTTACGTGGATGATGCTTTTACTATCTGTGATAATCAGTGTGATTTGAATCACATTCTACAGACATTTAATAACTGCCGATCATCAATTAGATTCACTCTTGAGGTCAAAAAAGGGTGGAAAATGCAATTTCTTGATGTAGAGCTAACGAGAAAAGTTGATTGGACGTGAGGAAGATCAATTCACAGAAAACGATATGAAATGGTAAACTGACGAACTTTCATAACTGGGTACCTACGAGTTGCATACGGAATCTGATCATATCTCTTGCCACTCATATCAGACAAATCTACAGTCCTGTGTTGGAAAAGGAAATTTATGTTTTAAGGAATATTCTAATTGATAACAGATCTTCACCACGGTTCGTGGAAAAAATATGAAGCCAAAATCTCACAAAGAGAGCCCTATCACCGTACCGAAAGGGATAATTCATATGAATCTAAATTCCGAAGGTGATAATGTTGCTGACAGTTAAAACAAGGGGATATCAAAATCTCTAAGGAGACTAATATTTCTTGTCACCCAATGATTTCTAACTACTGGAAGAACAGACTTTCACATCAATTTACCTAATGTTTTGCAGCCAGGTATATAGGTCATTCAAAGCAACCGTTATCAAAAAAGTTTCAGGAGTACTGTCCCGTATGGTTACAAACAGGTAATAGTGGAGAGATGAGAAGTGCTATACTTAAACACATGGTAAACACGCGTCACCTTATCTCAAGAAACTCTTAGTTCAAATTCATTTATAAAAAGAAAAGAAACTTTTCAAAGGCTGTATATCTTCGTATCCTCTGCATCCCTGGAGCTATTGCCATCCATACGGAGAAACCTGAACTTTATACGCAGAAGATTGGTCAAAAATTTCGCCTTTCATGGTCTCAATTTTCATCCTTTAAAGTTACCACTTCTTTTTTACACGGTTCACTTCTTAAGTAACCTACTATTCATTCTTGATTCTACACTCTTTCTGATCCCACTTCAATTTTCAAATATTTTGTCATGTTAAAAAACTTCTTATCCCAACCTTAGTAATCTCTACACAAATCTAGTCATATCGTGATTAATCTTCACTATTCATCACAGTTTTTTTTCATTTTAATCACAGCTCATATAGTGAGACTATTTTTATTGCCATGCTTGACAAACCACTTATAACTATCATATCCTAACACAAGAAAAATACATAAATTTACGATTCAGCAGCTTTGAGAATATTAACGCCAAAAGGAAACCTTTCAATGAAGTACTTGTTCTTGTTTCATATTCTTATGGATATCTATCACATACTATATTTACATCTAGCCTCCATCAACCCATCTTTTTTATCTTTCAGAATTTCTCTGCAATTTTCATTTATTTTACCTATTGATACTTCTTTTTCTTTTTTACCATCGGTTTCAATAGAATTGTTACCATTAGTCTTGGTAACTGTATGATCCGTAATCTCTCAATGTTAGAACAACCTCATCGATGAAACTCTTCAAAATAAAACTATTCTATCGATCTCTTTTGAAACCTTAAAGTTTTTCATCAAAGAAACTCCACCCAACTTGAATATTACTATCAATGATTATTTTATTTCGTCTAAAAAGTTCAATTTCATCACTTATCATATACATAAAGCTACCCATAGGAACTCCAATAATATATGCGTAGAACCTCGGTGCCTTAATTAAGTGCAATTTCATTTTAAGTGTAATAAATAAACTGGATCAAAATCTCCAATAGAACAGATTTCAGTGAATCTTACTTTCTGATCCTTTTTTCGATGATTAAGTTTAAGATACTTTGAAAATTAGATGATAACTTATCAAATAAGTTCGGGTGAAGGATGAATTCAAATGTTAAGGGTATAGCTACTCCATAGAGTAACAACTCCGGATCCACTCATTAACAGTCCTTGTTCAGATATTCCATGGATTATTAACTTCTGTTTATATATATATATATATATATATATATATATATATATATATATCATCATGAAAATGCATTCCTATTAGCGTTACATTCATGGTAAAGGGTTCCAGTTGTGCAATATAATGTTAAGAAACATTTTAAGTTACTGCTTAAAGTTTTTGATTTCTCGAACTAATTTTATTCGTTCATGTAAATCACAGTGTGAACTACTACTTGATAACTAAAGAATAACTTAGTATACTACTTAATTTTTCCCATACTACTAATTCTAATTCACTTTCTTATTCCAGGAATATGAATTGCGAAATATACTTTTAACTGGTTTACAGTTCCAGTGTCATTATGAAGCTAGTGTATTCGTTATGCCAAGTCATAATAACAGTCAATCAAGAAGTAATCTGCCATCAGTATTCAAGTGGACAACATGTTTTTGTACACCACCATGTCAGAGTGTTGTAATCAGAGATGATATAGCACCAAAACATTGTTATGTTTCAAGTGAGTTAGATTAAAGTTGTTTTACTTGATTCTTTCATATGAAAACCCTGCTAGTTTTTTACATTTAACATCACCAATACAAAAGTAGCTTCCGGTAGACAGATGAAGGTTACTCAACCACCAATTAGCAAGTTGGAAAAGAGGAAATCGTTATCTATTTAAAACTGAAAAATTTCCTCCTTATATCATATTAGTGAGATCAAAGTCTTTTACTAAAGAAAATTTGTAGCTACTCCAGTGTTGTTCAGGAAACACCCTATGAATTTTCAATCACAATGTAACGTTTATCGAAAGGACTATTTTTTGAAATTATATTGTCTACAAAGCCTTTAAAAATGACCCTGGAGTATCTGTTTCTTGTAGAAACACCTAAATTTAAACACTGAAATATGTGAAATCATGAATTCACATATGAACTGTATATGAGTACACATGTCTAAGCCAAAAAGAAACTTACATTGGGAAGATATTTCTATAAAAGGACTACACGAGATGTGAAGATAAAACTTTATCTTTCAGGTTCAATAATAGAGGAAATGAGAATTCAAATGAGCGTCCTGAATCCCACTGCTAGCCACTATTCATATCAAATAATTAAAATGCTAATGTATCCATCCCCTGTGTTCTGAAAATTATGAGATACAGCAACATATACTTCGCACTGACAACATATATGATGTAATAACAGGTAGTCATAACAGATGGTTTCTTGACTTCAAACTTCCACTATAACTTTGTAATAATTTCTGTTAGTATCAATTTGAAGTTAAAAAGTTTGATTATTTAAATGAAACATGAACCTTCCTGTTGATTGTTTTCGAGTACCAAACACATAAAATCTTGCCTTCAATCAACAAAGTCCATAGTTATGTATTGATTGGAATATAACTAGAAAATGAATTTATCACACATATGCTGGGTATATTTGATGGAGTATTAGGAAAAGCCATGAGAAGTCATAGTGTGAGGGTCACGATAACTAAATGTGAGGACAGATACTAACCTAATGAGGTTCAGTGATGACTGTAAGATCTTGAGAATTCTGTGATTCAATATACATTTCAAAAGCTAATCAAATCATAATCACTTGTTCCCTTTATGCTTTTCTCTTCTTCAAGCTCCTTCATCACTACTTCAACCAGTTGAACTGACATACACCCTACTGACTAGTGAAAGTCCTGGAGAACTTGATCCTTTAAAATCTGATAAAATCGATGGATTGATAGTTGAGGCTGAAACTAATATACCTCCATTATCTAAACAGACAAGTGTAGATACGACTTTGGATCCAATAAATTATACTGTAATTGTTACATGGCATCCGGTTGTCTCTTCTGGACACTCAAGAAGTGAATCTAGACGTGCATCAAGAACATTAAAAAATCGACTGCCGAATATCAAATCCTTAAACGCTGAAGTACGTGGTATTCGGTTAACTTGGGGTCCAAGATTATATGAACCGATTGGATATGAGATGTACAGTAATATCATAGAACCACTCATGGATCCAGAGAAAACACAATCCAAAGTTTTAGACCCAGTGAGTAAGAGTTTTATGAATCTTTACCGGCAATATATCAATGTTAATAAATTGTCCAATTTCCTTTTCTTTCTTTTTAAACAATACTGTAAGGACAAATAAAAAATATTAAACTGCTCCTAATTTTGAAAGGAGTCAAAATCGCCAAAAAGTAGTAATCTAATTTATCCAATTACTTGTTTCGATAATAATCATTAACCATAACTGAGGATTTAAATCGTGATAGAGGGTGATGTACACGCGTAATTCGCACAAATATTTCAAGCATGTTAAATGTTCAATTACAAACCATAAAACCTGTAAAGAAGAGGATTCAAATGAGAATTAATTGTGCGCAGAAAATTACCAAGCCCATTTGAGACGATTATCGTAATTTATAACTTCTTTAAAAAGAAACTTTATGTGACACGCTTCACATTCTACTGAACTATATACCCAATGAATAATAAAACGAAGTGCAAGAAACAATCCTCGTAGCATGCATGTTAGCACACTACAAAGAAGAAATTTACTCATAAAATAATCCATGTTTAATGTTTGGTTATAAGAAACCAGATAACGTCTCACCATATTGTGTTCAATCAGTAAGATATATCTACGTCGTTAGAAAATCCATGCTCCATCGGATTATCTAAAGTATACCTTTGAATACTTCGATCATATGTGATCACGAATTTAGTGTACTAAATTCAGTGATCAGGCTGTGCAACTTGACTGATAATTTTCACGTAGATTTTGTAAAATATCAATGTAGAGATTACCAGCCATCTACCGTTTTCTTTGCATAGCAGTTAAGTTCATTCGAAATAACTATATATATATGCCCAAAAGTGACTTGAAAACAAATTTCACGTTATTAAAACATGAAAACGCTTTATTATTTATTGGTACTTTCAATTTCACATCATTATTCTGGATCGAACTGACCAACCTATGTTGCCATATGGGCTCTTATCAATGTCTCCATATTGCCTGATTATTGATTATGTTATGATTTGATAGGAAATTACAACATTGAAAGAAGCAACTGGTATCGTATGTGTTATTAGTTCTATAGTTAGAATGATTTTCACAGTCGCTCCTTATGTATGCCCAAAACTATGCTTTTGCGATTAAACTATAAATTTCACATTGCAGAATAATTTAGTCAAATGGTGTCGTTATGAGACAAAAATAGATTTCATCTAAGTTATTCGATCATAATTTTAAATAAAACTTCTTTTTTTAGAGTGTCCCTGGTATTCAGCTCAAAGGATTGAAACAAGAAACTTTGTACATTGTTCAGGCTCAAATGATTAGTGAAAGAGGAGACGGACCTGTTTCACGCATCTACTTCATGACACCTTCCAGTAAGTAACCATTTTGGAAAAAAGTTATCAAGATTTGTTCTCTCTAAGAGTGAAATTCATGTTTAAAACGTTGATATATAACTGAATACCTGAACAACTTAATGAAGGTGTATCCTGAGTTAATGATTTCCAATGACTATCATCTACAGTATTCCCGAAGTACTTTCACAAGAACCGAAGAAAAAACTTTTCCGCAAGCAAAAAAATAACTAATTATCTATATTCTCAAGTCTTTGATTCCAGAAAACTTATGATGAATATGAGGACTGACATTTCACTAGATTTCTTATTAGTAATTTCAACGCCTGATAAACATTCCTTAGTAAGCAAATAAGGCCGTGCAACAGATGGAAAAAAGTAGATGTGAAATATGATGTAAGATGGGATGTGCTTGTCCCCACAGACGGTGAAAAGTCAGTTATTTATTCGAAAGATGACTACAGCCAGATACACTAGTGCTATGTGTCTAAGCTCACCTCAGCAACAGAATACATGCCTGTGCTGTAAGTGATAAAACACGCCCGCTTTTCCAGAAAGGAAGAATGTGGAGAACACTTCAAACGGTTAATCGTTACGAATTAGAAATCAGACTATATCTTTCTCACAGTTGTAACTGTAAAATTAAATGTACCGAAGCGCATAAAACAGACCGTAAGGTTGTGAAAATTAAAACCACCAGAAAAGGCATCTCTGCAAAATTTCTCTTCATATCTAACTCCCTCCAGAACCCAAAAATGTATCCCACAGTCTCAGTGCTTGATTTATAGTAATAATTAGGCAAAATATCTTAGAATATGAGAAGCTCTGAAGAATGTTGTAACCCTCTTTACAAAAATCTCAAATTTAACATCTAATCATCAAACTTTTTTGACCAAAGATATCTATCAAACATTGCCACTCTATTAATACTACTTATTATATTACTAATTATTTTAGTTATGCTGAAAACACCCTGCAAATGAATTGTACAACATAAGAACTAAATACATTATTTTAAAGATAAAACAAAAGAAAATTAAAAACCTTCATACCCAAATAACAGTCAGGTCTATGGTTCTTCTTAACAGTTGTGTTTTACTCGGTTCTCACGTGAACAAGAGACGTAATTGGTCACTTAAAAACGGCTGTAGTGTAACCGACATTAGCTGACAAATAACAGTGTTGATAAACCGAATATCATTGGTGTAAATACATTCTCATCTAAGATCTGCTTTTAACTTAGGCAATCAATAATCATCCACACTTATTCCAAATACTCTAATTGCTTTTCATCTGTTAGATGATCAAGATAGAATTTTATGAAATTTAAGAGAAAATCTAGGTGTAAAGTTAGAACACTGATAGATTGCGACTCTGTATTATGTTAGTCTAACTGACTGATATAATATGAAGAAGAAAATGTTAGTCAATTCAAATCTGTCTAATCAAGTCTGGAATGAACAGGTTGATTTAATCAAATGTACGACAGCGAAATATCCAACGCATATTGCTCAAATGATACTTTTTGAATGTTTGTAAATAAAGATAATTACAGTTATGCAACATTTTTCCCTTTTAATATCACGTGTAATTATTTCTCCTGTTTCCAACGTTCCTTTTACAATTTTAGGAGGAACTAACTCATTATACAATTATCAGTCGATTCAAGAAAGCAATATAAAACTCTTATTCATTAGTATTCTGTTACAAATGATACGAAATTATATGTCATGAAACGATTATATGCGCCACCGACTACATATATATGGTCTTCCAGCCTGTATCCCACTTTATATTAACCATCATATACTACTTAATTCTTGTAGATAAACAGATGTGAATACATTTCTCACTCCTATACAGACGAAAGAGTTACAGTGCCAAATAGCAGCTGTAGTACTCACTGTACATAATAAAAGCACTGTACCAAACTATTCCGAATAATATCGAATAAGGGAACGGTAAAATTAGAGCAAATGAAAAATTTTAATTACCCTGTATTGATTTTTATCACTAATTAATGAATAAATAAATAAACACAACCACCATAATTTCAGTGTCATATATACTGATGAATGCAAATACAAGAAACTGATAGCCGGATGTTGTTGTTTTGCCCTAATTCAAGGAACAAGAGACAATTAAATAAAACAGGTAGTCCAGTGTCGCTATGGTGAAAGATATGAATCAGAAAAGCTATGTGATCAAATATTTTTCATTATTATCTGTGTTATAGCCTTGTTTGAATATGAATTAAAATTGAATTTTTTAAAAATACATTTCCAAGTTTCCCCTGTTTTTCTCCACTGTACTACCTCTTCAATAGTTCGACTACTTTGTTCTATAGAATATGAAAGATAAGCGATAATGATTAGTCTAAGATGAATAAACATTTGCTCAGTTAAAAGTCATCACTGGAAAAGTAAACAACTAAGCAGCGAAAAAAGTTTAAATTATCACACATTTCAGCAAACTGGTTTACCACATCCAAAGCAGAAAAATAAAGGTAATATTCTTGTATCGATCGGATTCTTTGGTGATTAGACTGAATTTCCCCTAGATATATGACTATACGGGGGAAGACTTTGCTCATGGGATCATGTCTTTTTTTAAACCAAAGTTGCATCACTTTGGATATGCGATTGAAGTGAAAATGAAGCACACATAAAGTGAAGCAAGTAAACCTTAGTTAAATAGTGTTTAAAGCTGTCTATCTAGACAAACAATGTTTATCGTAGTCAAAAACTGTGGAAGTAATTTTTATTGAGTGTAGCTTCATCTATTTCGTAGTGATATTCCCTATCTCTAAAGTTAAGTGACTCGTACTTCATTTCTAGTTTGTCTTAACTCTAGTATTAGATAATCGAAGAAAAAAGTATAGACTGACTTTTCATGCTTTATGCTACTCATAAACAAGATCCGTCTAGAACTTTAAAGAAACGTAGTAGTTCAGTATCACTTTCTTTCCTGTTCCGTTAACAAGAGAAATGTACCAGCCTATAGCACATTTTTATCAAACTCCTGGATGAGAAACAATAAATAACAAGACGGAAAATATCTGTAAACGCCGGTTTGTTCCGAATTCATCATCGCTTCAAGGTGATATACTAATGGGAATCAAAATCAAACAATTTCATCTCTATAAAATATATTTTGAAATAATAAAATTTATCGTAAATTATATATTCGTTTTTAATCTTATCTATACACTTCACAGTTCATATAATAAGAATGTGAAAAAGAAACTGCACAAATCTCATGTCAATGCTGTAAAATATGATGATAGGTAGAACTGAGATCCACAACAAAATTAGACAGCCAAAATTAAAAAACCGTGAACTAATCTTCATCATCCGAATCAGCAACAAGTACAGTACGACTGCTGACTACAGATGTCTGATCCATTAATGTTGAACTTAATAAGCCTGTCACTGCTGTCGTTTTCGTCTGTTCCCATAAGTTGGTATGATTAAGCTCAGTAGTTTTTGTATTATCCTCTACATAAGAAGTTTCTTTACTTTGGAAGTTTGCAAAGAGAGCAGAATGAACCTGAAAATGTAGACGAAGTAACAACTTTACATTCGCAATAACAAAAGTTTAAAAAAGGGAAATACTTCAGCTTTAAGAATACAATAATAAAACATGCTGAAATAACACAGTATATAGTATAATAGTCTATCTACCAAGATGCCAGAGGGAAAAAACATAGTAAGACAGTGAACAGGTAATCAGAGAATAGTGGAACATCAAACAAATTACTGACGATAACTATGAAGTGCATTAACGTAATTATTACTTGTGAAATACTGTCACCTGAAACTTCTAATGAAGAATTTCTGCTAATATGTGAGTTTCAACTATCAACCCATATGAGACTTAGACCAAAATATAAGCTTTGTATCATCTTTTGGTTAGAAAGAACAACCTGAGATCATTTAGACTATAAGTAAGTATGAATAAGTATGCACAATACACAGCCACAAATACTACTGCAGTCTATGCAAGTGTACAAAACTTATCAGGTGGGAGTTTTTTTACAACTAACTTATGCATTGCCATCGTACCATAATCCAAGATGCACTGAAACAATAACCATAATTTTAATAAAATTCGAAAATATTGCTTAAATAAACTAGAGGATTATTAAAAGGTATAAAGTTGATTGAGGTTTTGAATTAGTCGTGAGAGAAATATCTTGAATGGTTTTTGAAACATAACTGTACAACTAACATATTCTCTAAATCCATGAATACACTGCTGATAATTAGAGTACTTCAAAACTGTGGTGGAAAACTTCATAACCTTCATCTCTGTCAAATAGTTACTAACTAGAGACGATTTTGAAAGTGTACATCAATTTCACTCACTGAATGAGTAAATACCATTTTGGAAGTATATGAATTCTGATGACCAGAAGCAGGTGACTGACCAAAAATGGGTATATCTATGCTTTAAATTAGTGTCATTCCATGAAGTGATAACATATGTTCATAGGTTGTAGATAAATCTTTTGCTACTGTATAGGAAGATATTTAAGATGATGAATGTACATCATTATTAACCAGTCCGCAGTATACAACTCAATTCTTCTATAAAAATCTTTACAAATTCTAAAGAAACCAATTCATAATATCATCGAAACCGTACAGACTAGGTTCATAGGCAAACTATAAACAGTTATCTAAAAACTTCATTGAATTTCCACTTTCTCCATAAACCATACATATAAAGACTTAGAGACTTACTCCCCATTGCTTTCTGGAAAAATGTATCAAAAGTGTAAAGTGAACCAATTGGTAAAGCATTATTAAATAATACCTTAACTACATCAATGGGATGAGAAATTCAAAACATATGTTAGTGTAATTAACATACCTTTTTAGGCGGAATCTCATCACGGAAATTGTGATCATGATGGGAATTTATGATCTGAAATTAAAAAGTGTTTAATAAGGTTCGTAAAAATGAAAAGTTTTATTTGATACAGTATAATGGTGTGTTAAGCTTCGCGATAAACGTGTTCAATTACACATCTTAAAAATCATCATCAACATCAACATAGGATGAGGCATTAGTGCACAGTGGTCCAAGTTGCCACACTTCGCATCATTACATCAAGCAACAACCCATTTGGATGAAAGGTAAATAACTAATGCAGTCAAAAGTGTTAATAAGTCATTAAAAGACGGCAAAGAAGCATGAGAGAATACTGAAACTCAGTATGAAGACTAAGATGAAGTTGATGTGTGGATCAACCATGTCACCTAGAGTCTCTAACCAATTATTTATGTTGTCATATGGACCTCAACAGAGAAGTCCACATTTCCCTACACTAATCAGATCAACAGTCAAAGACTTCAACGACTGATGCTATGTTTTATTTTGACTACTTCTCACCATTTTAAAACCTAAACTTATTCAGCTAACATTGTGCCACGAAGAAGATGGTAACAGAGCAGGAGTAACACATTTCGCAGCCACCTCAGTCGATAAACGTTCATAACTTCATTAACTGACTATCCCTTTCTCCCTAAAACCCTACACCTAACTTCTACGTTACTGATATGATGGCACCACGAACCGCGGTCTATGCCGCGAAGGTGGTGGTGGTGGTGGTCGAACACCTGAATCCTTCTTATGTCTTCCAGTTTTAATGACCATGTTTAAAGCACATATAATAGAACAAAACGACCTGTAGCGCAGTACACTCGACCCTTAATAGACAATCGGATATCACGGCGGCGCCATAAATGGCGTAAGTTTGTGAAAGGCAATCGAGTAAATTGTATCTGTGCAGGAATTTCGTTGGCTACTGACCCACCAGCGCTGATCTGACTTCCCAAGCAAGTGAGGCGGTTAACGCACTAGACCATTTCATTCCCTAATGTTAGACGAGGCAACAAAAAAGATTAGTTGTTGAACAACAATTTCCATTTGAGTTGCGAGAAGCGCATCCTAAGCATTCTCAAATTGTCATTTAAGGTGTTCAGAAGACTGCACCTCATTGGCACCTTCATATAACAGGACTACGTAACATGTGTACCTTAAATGTACCAAGGATTCATCCGTGATAAGATTGATCCCTATGAAGTGAGACAATGAGAGAGAAACTCCGTATATACGTCTATAAAAAAGCTGAATAGGACTGGAGAGAGTGGAACATTCTTGAAGGACACGACTCGACATACAAAACTCACCATAGGCTTTAACATGTCCATGGATGCTTAGGTGCAGAGCATTCAACAAAGTGATGTACCTAATCAGCCTTCCTTTCAGCGAAACACTACCATTAGACTTCTCATCGACTGAGTCAAATACCGTCTTCAGGTCGAGAAATACAGCCAGTGTCGTGAGTCGTCATGTTTACCCGTGTTCCATAATTTGAGGGAAGGTGAATATCTCGTTGATTACACCTACAACCAGGTCTGAAACCTACTTGATTTTCGCGGGTTTCCCGTTTCGCGTCCCACTCACACGTCTAATGATTGCAAAACTTAAAATCTTAGATACCATGTTCGTGAAACTGATTTACCTGTAGTTATCACAAAACATTTCCCGCCTTTCTTCAAGACTGGGACAGTTGGTGATTGAGATCATCAGAAAGGATCATGTCTGACACTCATACAGTAACTAACAATTCAGATGACCTGATTAATAATCATTTACCATTACATCTTTAAATATCTCCAGTTTCAGTCCGTCCGGTGTTGATGCTCTTCTTTGTCTTAAATTACTTAAAGCGTTCTTGACTTCTGCAAATGTTGAGGGTCCTATTTTGATTTCTTATCCAGGATCCGACAAGAGAACAGGCAACGAAATAGTAGGTGGAGACCAGTCGAATTGTTCCATCGTTCCACTAGTCTCCCTTGCAAGTAAATCGTAGATCCATCCTTCTCCGCTAAAATGTCACTAACCGCCGACCTTTTCGTCCTCATTTCCTTGACAAATCTAAATGGTTGCATAGTGCTTTCACAGCTGCGTTTTCCATCTCTTTAGCCTCCACTACCCACCACTGCCCACAGTCATTGAGTAGACTCTACATCAGTCTACATTTGAGTTGCTCCGCTCCTCATTGCACTCAAACGCTGCAGAGGTGTGTTCACATGCGTCCACTAGTTCAGAAGCTGCTGAGATCCAATGGACCTTCCTAACCACTCTGAGAGTCAGCTACAGACTTCAACGCTGTTTTTACAGTGGACTGGAGATAGTACCAAATTTCTTCTGGATGAGTGACAGTTGAGTTGATGTTGGTGGACGCCGCATCAGACAATGTGTCCTTCATGTCTGAAGTGGATACAAAACCTACTGGACACAAGACCAGGAAGAGGAGCAGATGTAGGCTCACGCCACTCACTATCTAGTGCAAACATTCAAAATTAAGTTGGAAGCCTTCAGGGAAGTTAGCGATAGACCATGGTTCAAGTTCAACATACAGAATACAAACTGAAGGGTAAAACTAAAAAGGACATCTTCACGTCAGACATCAGAAAAAATGGGAGACACTGAGCAACACCCTGAGGAAACCAGTATGGAAGAACACTAGAACTCTTCGAAGAGACGTGAAAGGAGACCTGCATAACCGTGTTAGGAGGGAGGAAGAAAAAAGAACGAATGGATCTCCACGGATACATGGGAGGAATTTGATGAAACGGAAGACAAACCAGTCCAGTGCAGGGATGAACGAAGAGAGGAACTGAATACAACCCGTAAACACCACACTGGACAAGGAAGTGAAGAAAAGTGCGCGCAAAGACAACCACCAACCTCAACAACAACAACAAGTACCAATCACGTTTGGCCTTCGTTAGGAGGTTAGACAGTTGTCTACAAAACTCATCCTTCACTTTTTCCAAACGGTAGTCCATAAATTAAACAATGTGATACTCACTTGAGGAACTCTCGGACATTATTTTAGTCCAAAATCCTTCACAGCTGGTAAGTGCTTCAGTCTCATGAGATTAAGTAAACAGTGGAATTGCAGTCAGTCACAGAATCCTTAAGCAGGAGACCAGACCAGACTACAAGCACCTGGTCTGGAATTCACTGACATCAATTCCATTTGAAACAACCAACCTAAAAATCATTCCCAAAGGAAACTCAAGCAGTAAATACCTCTAAACTTATCTGGTAAGATCGCAGTAGTTTAAATTGTGGTGGACGATGTTCCATGAAGACAAAAAAGTGAAGCTGCAGTACAAAGTTGTCAGTTAAAGTAGGAAACCGCTAGCTTAAGATAAACAACCTTACACTGTTTTGTTTCGAACTGCATTCTGACCTATTGAAGCATATTGAAAGAGTTCGACATTACTACTATCAACAAAATCTCTCTCTTCAACAAATTTAACAGCAACTATGTTGTTCAAATTTGAGAGCAGACAGGTTTATTCAAGAAGTAAATTCCATCGGAAGATAATGTTTTTGAATTTGGGGTAAACTTACCGCCGCTCACGGACTGCCATAAGCGGAAACAGGCGTAATCGTAAGACCAAACATTTTAGGTCACTTCTACCCAGAATACAAAGTCAGAACAAATAAATCAATGAGTGTGAAAACTCTGATTGCTTCAAAAAGACCCTCTATACCACATAATCTGCAGTTAAAGGAAGTGGGTTCTTTTTCGCTTCTTTAAAATCGTTTTCTCAAAGTGTTGATTGCATCAATACCACCACTAAGTAGTAGACCGTTAAGATGGTTGGGTTTCAATGAATAAGTACTTATCAAGTAAGTCACAGGGTGTCTAGAAACGCAGGAAACCCTGATTTTAAGAAGGATGATGAAATAAGGGAAACTTTCTAAAGTATTTTATGACCAAGCAATCTAAAAGCGTATGATGAGAACCACTTGCAGAATTGTGGATGGAAAAGACTCATTGACTTGGCAGAATCATCTACACTTTCATCAGAGGTACATTTAATAATAATCCGCACTAATTAGAAATAACGAATAGTCAAGTCTTGACCTCTTTGGGTTACCCAAAGAGATCATAAGCACACAGAAAACACAGAGATAGGCATATTTCAAACTATTCCAATCCCTTGGATTAGCAAGAGGGAAAACATAAAACTTACGAAGTGTTTAACTTTCTGAACACCACACTGATCTTTTGCAAAGGTCGCATTCACATCTGACCGGATATTAGTAAACTCATTTGCTTGAGATAATTTGCATCTCTTGGACATAACGTCACTTGGATCACTTTCTTTGCTTACCAGTACCGTATCATCATTTTGAATGCTATGAAGAATAAAAAGATAACACTATGATCAGTGATCAAGGCGCTGCGAAGGACACAGAATACGGTTTATTTAGTATAATCATACCCCACATAAGAGACATGAATCACAGTTGAGTACACACGACCGTTTGTGGTTAGTACTTTTCTGAAGAGCATACGAATCCAGCACATTGTTATTTTAACCTTCAGGTCAGATATATGATCATTTGACGTATACTTCACCCATGACTTCATGGTGAGCAATCAGGCTGCTTTTAAAGATGTCTGTGACTTTCTAGTTAGCAAACCGAAAAGGGTCAACTGAGAGCCTTATACTGCTCTGGAATGAGACCACTATGGTATGCATCTTTAAGACAGGGATAGACTAAGTTTCCCCTAGCCAACGCCTGCTACCTTAAAGTGGCGTTTAGCATTGTATTTGTAAGTCATGCTGACTGGAATAACAGTCCTTGGAAGTCCTAAAATACCCTACAGATCTACTGGACACTGCCAAGACGATAAAGGGTTAACGTCATGGTGTCATTAGCTTACACTAGATTGGAGGTTCATGGATGAAGCAGTACTTCTGGTTGCACGGGGTGTAACAGTAGTAGAATATTCCACAAGAATAACTTACATTTTAAGCTGACACTTTTATCAGTAGAACTGGTTATAAAGGTCAGTCTCAGAAATGATATGCTCGTTCTTCCTAACGAACATTCGTTGGTGATAAGAGCCTTTTACCACGTGCAAATCCGTGGTGCAATTAAGTCCAAAAAGTCGAAAGTGTTCTGATAAGCCCTTAGTAGATGTTTGAGCCCCACATTAAATCACCCGACCTCTCCCAGCCAATATAGTCAATCTATAAAATCTACCCCAAGAGCATCTCAAGGCTCTTTGACTAGTTACTGCGGTCTTGCAGGCACAAATACGCTTGTAAATACTAAGGCAGAAAGTACTCCTACGAACTAAATTTTAGATAACAGTTGTCTATGCCCAGTACTACACGACAATGCATTAAATACAACGAATGGTGATAAACGTTTTTTTTTTCTTTTTGTTGTCTCTGGAGTAGACACCGACTAACTGCAGTTAGTAGTGAAAGATGAACTCATCAAAAATTGTCTTGCTTCCAACAAAAAGTCTGACGTAAAGATGTGGTCCTTGTTGTGGGTAACTTTGAAGCACAATAAAAGGTTAAACAAAGGTAGAAAGTCCCTCAGGTTGCGTTTTGGTATCCCACTGGAGCGAGCCGGGAGTAGCGATCAACTGTGTGTAGATATCCACCGATTATCTACGATGAATTTCAGTCATATACAAGGGTACTGACATGACCATCAACCTCAACTCAAAGGCGTATACAAATAGACAATACCGCCATCAGTTATCGCTGGAGAACATATGCTTAGGTAGTGACCATGCGTTGGTTAGAGTATTTCTGCTCCTAAATACATGTAGGTAAACTACAACTGGAAGATATGGACGATAGGTTGGGTAGACAGAAACTGAGAACGTGACGTTGCTTACCTCCAGTCTGGTGTGAAAACGGTAAAAGAACGATAAAAAAAAAGTAGAAATAGGTCAGAAAGAGAGTGAGTCACAGCAGGTGTCTCCGAAATTATGGAGGCATTTCTTCAGGCTCTGGGCACAATGAGGAGCTAAGTCAGCTCAAACGTTGGCTGGAAAAGTCTACACAATGACCAGGAGGTAGGTGACAACGGACACCAAAATATGGAAAAGGCAGCCGTGCTAAACAATGGTAAATAGGTGTTTAATTTTATCAAGAAAACTAGGATGAGAAACACGGTGGCTAGTGAGACTACAGAAGGACAAAATAAGTCCGTGGTCTATTCGCATATGATAAGACTTGGATGTTTTATGAAACACTGCAAAGAATAGCTCAGCTTAACTCCAATTGACATCCATTTGCCAACTATCCAGTCGCGATCTGAATAAAACATTGAAACAGAACATTCAACTATTACAGAAGGCTGTGAATAACCTGAAAGGAACAAGGATAAAATGTATAAGTTTGAATCATAGGTGTTTAAGGACAGCAACTCCCAGTGATTCATAAAGCCAACTGAAGTCTTAGCATGACAGACAAAAACAAGGTACAACTTAGCACGCAAATACATCGGTTCAAGTTGCTACACTTCACACTAGTACACAAAGAATAGGTGGATAGAAAAATAATGACATCAGAGATTATAAAGTAGTGTGAGAGAATAAACAATCTGGAGGTAAAGGTTAGTGCCAACATTCAAGCTTTAGAAGACCAAAAACAGTGAGCACGTCTCCACTATTGTGATCGATTTTCAGCCATTTCACCGAAAGTCCTCAACTACTGATTCCTTTCGCCTCGAAGGTCCAGGCAGTCTACATCTTCCCACACGACTCAGACTAACAGTAAGAGACTTCAACTGGTGCCACATCTTAATCTGGTCACCCTGAACTCTTTTTCAAGCTAATGCAAGTTCCCCTAGGATGGCACGTCGAAGTAGGCAGTGGCTTGGCATGCGCAGTATATGTCAAAGCCATCCCAGTCGACTAAGGTTCACAACATTATCAATCAACTTGCCTATCTTGCTTAATACCCTTCGCCTGGGTTCAACATGACTCAAACTCCCGATTTCACTAAACGTGAGTAATCCTACCAAGACATATATGTAATCATAACCCTGCAGTCGCTACATGTCCTCTACTTTTAATGGTCATGTCTCACAGCCACACAGCTGGAGAAAACGGACTGCAGCGCAGTATTCTTGTCCCTTAATAGATAGTCGGATATTTCTCCAGTCGCAGCCGTAGACAATTCAAGTTAGCAACTGCCGAAAGGACCTTCTCCATCTGAGCTGAGATTTTGTCAACGACCAGCCCATAAGCCTGATGCAACTCCTCATGGAAGTGAAGTTGTCGATATATTCCACCATTTCACTCCTCATCATTGAACTGGGTGACCTGTCCTGGTTCATTATCTTACATTTGACAGGTGCCTGGATGCCAAACGTACTCAGATTTGGTTTTTGTCAGCGTCTCCACCTAGCAAGACAACATCACCTGCATACTTCAAGTCAATCAGATGACCTAAGGTGGTGTCCATAAGGATGCCTATGAAGAAGTCAAACATGAACGGTGACAGTCAGCGTACCTGCCAGAAACAAACAGTTATCATCAATTCACGTGACATTTCTCCATGAGACATAAAACGACCATGTGAATTCGAGTAGAGAGGTTTCATTAGCGTTATATACTTTATCGGTACTTCTTGCACAGTCAGACACTCTCATAAGACCTCACAGTCAGGAGAGTAAAAGGCCGCCTTGAGGTGCAGAAATATACCAAGTGTTGGCTGCCAGTGGGTATGCGTATGTTTCAGAACCTGTCTGAAGGTGAAAATATGATCGATTCACCACACTCGTCCAGGTTTGAAAGGTGACTGGTTTTCTCGAGCTTACTGTTCTTGACCTCCAGTAAGGTGTCAGATAACTATGGAATCTAGGATCTTGGACACAATATTAGTCAAACTAAGTCCTCTATGGTTGTTACAAGGAGATTTCCCCTTCCTCTTATAGACCGGGTGATCAGTGAAGTACACAAGTTTGACGGCACTACCTCTAATTCCCATACACTACACAGTACCTCCGTCATTCTAATTAGAAATTTCCTGCCTTCTTCATTGTAAACTTTGGGTGACAAACTGTCAGGTCCTGCTGCTTTGCATCGTCCTAGGTTGGGTACAGCCTTCTCAACTTCAAGAAGAGTTGGACGACCAACATCTACGTCCCATTCAGGTTTAGGCTGGATGTTGAGAAACTGAACCATTGCTGCGGGTCAGTTGGACTGTGTTTTAAAGTGTTCTGTCCAACTTTTCAGCCACCAGTCCTGAGAAGTTATCTTTTTGATTTGGATCCGACTATAACTCCTTGTTGCAAGCATAGACATGCCACGAGATGATAGGGGTCGAGAAGATTCACGACCACACCTACTGACTAACCTCTTTTCTCAAAAACTCTACGCCTGAATTCTGCATTACTCATGTGTTGCTACCACGATAGAACCTATGCTACGCAGGCAATAGGAGTCGACCACCTAAAGGTTTCTCATGAACTTCACCTTCAAATATCTTTCTTCACAATCATATAGTGGACAGGTAAGAACTGCAAATGAGAACCCAACACTAGCCTAAACTCTATGCCAAATCGAACAGCAAGCGTACCTCATCAGAACCATGGAATCTCGAGTCATGTATTTACAGTGTGTTGAATGTGTGTGCTTGAATGTTCGCACTAACTTTTAGTTCTACTTTTTCTCTTCTCCCCCCCCCTCCCCGCACACGTTTGTCTACTTTGATATCACTTTTCCTGCCCACTTAATATACTGTGAAGTGTGGCAACTTGAACCACTGCACTTATGTGCGAGGTTCCGCATTGATTTTATCTCTCCACATGAGTAGACGTATTTTTGTGAGTGCTTTCACGCTACTCTTTAGCCTGTGCTCCAAACAGATGTGGTTTGTGGAGCAGTAAACAAACATGTAAAAAGTTCAATCGTATTGGTATTCTTGTTCCCAACCGCAGTTTCGCAAACTGGCATGCATCATAAACAGAGAAACCAAAACAATTTACAATTAGAAGGCACATAAAGTGTTCATAAATTCGAGTGATATGTGAGTAAATTCACACCACTACTCGATTTCAAGTCATCAGTACGTTATTAAATACTCAATCCTAAGAACTTCGACCAGGCACCGTAAAGAATGCATTGTGTAGTTGACAGAAGTATGTACAAATATGAAAGATGTACAATATATTTCATGTAACAGCGATTGGAAAGAACGTCGTAACCAGTATAACCTAACGACCAACGAAGTAAATGTTATTCGTAAAGATAAGAGACCAAT
Source organism: Heterobilharzia americana (assembly GCA_944470555.2). Taxonomy (NCBI): domain Eukaryota; kingdom Metazoa; phylum Platyhelminthes; class Trematoda; order Strigeidida; family Schistosomatidae; genus Heterobilharzia; species Heterobilharzia americana. The sequence continues at coordinate 54,916,246 of OX104128.1, forward strand.
TTTGCGAACGATGTTCCAAATAACATTTACACAGAAAAACTCACTTCTCTCCCATCACCGAAGCTGGGAAACGTTGCAGTGGAACGGGAGTTCGGTTTGATAAAAAATGGCGAGTAGGCTCGGAACGCTGAGAATTCGGAAGTGAGTACCCATCTGAAGGGAAAGTTGCCAAAACATACCGAGCACTAAGTCTTGTTTCATGAGCGCATGCAAAAATTATAGGCTTGCCTGGCTGATCACAGTATATCCTTATCATGGGAGAAACGAATTCGCAGAATGGTAAGAGAACCTGAAGAAAGAAGTCCATATTTTTACTATCTTATTTCAGACACAAATTTCATAAAACATTTGCACCAAGAGATTTACACTGACAAAGAATAAAGTGGAACTGAAGCGTTGCCAATTTTAGCAAAATCATTAATTTATTTAGTGAATATATACACAAGACAATCACAATGAAATGTATTGCAACTTCATAGTTTCGTTCGTTTTAACATTACCTACGGTGTAACGTAAAACAATTTAATGCTATCCACAAAAGACACATCAAAATACTGAGTTCATAACTTCACAGAAAAGTAAACCAAGTCCCCCTCCTCCCACCCAGATCAGTAAAACCACTAGTGTTATAAATGCATAAAACGTACTACCCAATACAGTAATGATGAAAATGAAATGAAAATAAGAATTACACAATTATGTATATCACACAACCCAGCTGGCTTTAATAATGATAACTCTTAGGAGTGTAAACTAAATCGGCACATAGCATAGGTAGTTACTCAAAAAAATGTTTAGTCGACCAAGTTTCATTAGGGTATTGGCTGTAAATATCAGTGAATAAATCAACTGATTATACACGCACATTTCCCATAAAGTTTAAATACATATCTGTGACAGTCAAACATATGGACAGACACCAACCAACATGAAACCTTGAAAAGCAAATCTTATAGAGTTGAAGTTCTTAATAATCCTACCATTGAGCTGTCAATCGTTGATTTACGAGCTCAATTCTAAAACTATGGGCCATGGGTATTAACATAAATCCATGGACCAAAGTATAGACAGTTTAGTACAATTCACAGTAATAAAAGATGTAAGTGGTTGCTGAATGATATCATAAATACTATTATTTCGTGTGCATTTTACTTTTACTAATACAAAAGGAACTCAACTTCAATACAATTTTTTCATTTGGTGTACATTCAGCGGTGAGAAGTTAGTTCGGGCTAAAATAGATTTAGTTGATATAGTGTCCACAGGCAAAATAAATTTATTCCTTCCTTCTGGAGAACAATATATCTACTACTTTTATAAATGAAATAGTGGTTGGGACCAATGGGATCCGCAGCAGAGGTTCTATCTGCCATTGACTTATAGCACTTTCAAATCCTCTGCACATTACCTAAGACCAACAGAAAATCAGTCAGTCAAATAGAATCTTGAGCAAATCATCACACTGGAAACATTGCGCAGTAGATAATACTTCAAGACCGTATGTTAATGGAAAAACAGAAACGAGCGGGAAAGCCTTAGATATTCCCTAGGGATTATATCTTATATGAGAGACATGAACTAAAAAACTCATGATTTAATTAAACAACCGAACTGAATTTCTCCCTCAGAACGTAATATTTTAGAGTCACCACAATGGCATTCTTCATTAAAAGTTCAGAGAACTAAGCAATAGTTCACTTAGTAAAACGGAGTTATGCTATGCACGAGTACCTCTGAAGAAAATGCATGTATAAATGTATTTTAGCCTCACTCTAACATGAAAAGCTCGCTACTAATTCGTAAAATAATGCTTCTAGACAGCCAGAATGAATGCTACGGATTGCAATAACAAGTAAAAAATGTTATTATTTGCTCACATGACCACAAAAGGGACCGAAATTCCCATTTAGGCTTCAGCTAATTTTATGAATGACAAGCAAATGTAGAACCTTAACAGATCAGATTGACAGTCAGTCAATCCGTAAATTGTCGTTTTTTATTTTAGGCATTTTAACCTTTCTTCAAGCCCAATACTCCAGTTAAACTGGTATGTCAGCCTAGACGAACGCCCAACACATAATACATGTTACAGTCATCAACGTCAAAGCATACAAAGTTAATATCCGCACTGGCCTACAAAACTCAACGTTTTCAAATTAAATAACAGCAATCTACCAAAACGAACTAAATTACTCTCAGCTCTTTCTGACAGAAAGTGACTTCACACTTTGATTGGATTATATATACATCAAATTCAGTGGCATTCAATGGGATTTGTGTCGTTATCGTCGAAGGATCTGGAAAGTGAAATTGGTTACAAGCATATTTTTACAAAACCTGTTTGGAACGTATGGTTTTGGAATGTGCATTCTCCGTCATTCAGAATGAATGTTAGTTCATCAGACGACTGGCGGAAATTGTTTATAACCTCCCCCAGCAAACTATCAACATTACACCAATCTCGCAACGTACCGAGCTGAGATAAGCAGATGATTGGCACTTCCCTCCAATGAGTAAACAGCCTCCAGTTGCTCACAGTCGATTATAGACATGTTGAACGTCTTGACAATACCGAATCGGCAGAAGTACTGCACCGTCAAAATGGTCTCCTGAGTTGATAGAAACATTTTACACTTCATAACAGACCTCTCGAGAGCAGAAGTGAGTCTGAAAACATTAGTACAGGACTGAGAGAAACATATAAATTATGCCCCTTACGATGCTCGGGATCTTAAAACGTTGCGAGGAACCATCCGCTAAACTGCTAGTAAATTTGTCAAAAAATGTCTCTTTGAACTGAATCACTGCAAAAGCTGACCTCGAGGAGTTGACAGTTTTGATTTTTAACTGTAATGCCATTTGAGAAACCCCCTAAATTTACTTACATCATTCCGTCCACATTCAAAATAGATCTCATGGCCTAGTTTTCCTAGTGAGTAAATGGCACGTACGAGCACTAACGTAGCTTATTGAAAATGTAAACAAATACCTTTCAGTTCCGTCGGCTGCAAAATAACTCTCATGACACTTAGCCCCCAAGGTCATTTCGTGACATCAACCTAACCGCCTCGGAAATAATATTGTCTTCAATAATCAATATTCGTTTGACGAGCTTGTGTAGACCAGTTGATTTCTTCTAACTCTCTTCTTGGGCTTGTGGAAGGGTTTCAGGTCGTTGAGAAATTCAGCCACTCGCCTGATGTAGCTCTGGCATACGGAACATGTGGTTTAGTGTTGGTTAGTTCGCCTTGGAGTGTGGTGCAGTTGGTTTCTTCAGATATTGAGTTTCCGGACAGTTGGTCGGAGTGGTCGTTAGAGAAGGTTGAGGACAGTGGAGGCAAAAGCTCGAAAGACAAATTCATGGGGTAATCTACCCACACCCAAGTTAGGCGAAAGGGGGTGAAAAGATATGAAGAACTGGAGTAGGCGAGGCTAATTCATAGCAGGTGAATGGGATGGAAAGGCTTAAATGATCACGGTTAAAAGAAAACTAGTGTAGAGGTAGCATAGTTAGGATCACGTGATAGCGGCTGACTCCTTCCGTTCAGTTCGTATTCCAGTTACATGTGGGTAGACCGAGGGTCTCCGCGTGACTGTCTAGCTTTTTCTTGAAGCTTTCAATAGATGAGGCGGAGACTCCCCATGCTGGTAATCTGTTCTAGTGCCCACAGACTAGAAGGGAGGAGAACTATGAACGAACATGAGCTTTTGACTTTTGGGGATTAATTCAGTTAGGGTTTCCACGAGGATCATCGTAGGGATCACTCGGCGGTAATCCTCTGTTCAGGTGGCTTGGGTTATTTACTATTTTGTAGGCCATTATAGAGTCACCTCGTTACCTTCGGTGACTGAGAGAGTATAGGCCTAGGCCTTTCAGTCTATCGTCGTATGGCTTTTGTTACGTCCTAACAACCCGTCTTGTAGTTCGTCTCTGGACTTTCTGCTGCAGGTTCGTGCCTCTTTTCAGTTGCGGTGAGGCGAAGACGTCATGGACCTCCAAATGGGGTCATATTTAAGTTTTGTATAACTTCGAAAAAGCTCTGGGGTGAGGACATCCAGTCATCTGTGCACAGAGTATAGTACACCGCATGGTTTTGAGGCATCTCAGTTTTTAAACTGCTGTCCAGTTTCCGAGTCTCCATTAAACCCAAGTCTTTTTCTGTTGCGGTATGAGGTAGGTGTGAACCGCAGTCAGAGTAAGATGCTTTCTGGAAATCAGGAGCGCGAAAAAACATGGACCAGCACTCATCTAGGTTGAATGCCAGTTCATTACTTGTTGCCCATTTCCCTGGTGTTCTGACGTCGTTCTGTGATACACTCCATTCTGCTTCGCAAGTTACCGCCCTCCGTAACTTGACGTCGTCAGCGTAGAGGAGAATCGGAGAGCTGAGATGCAGCGGGAAGTCATTCACGAGCAGAAGGAACGACAATGGATCCAGGATTACTCCTTATGAGCCACGACAGCACCAGGCCGCGGATACCTAACCCAGCTATTTTGGGTATTAGGGCAGTGTGTGAGACGGTGTCAGAGGCTTTGGCGAAATCCAGAAAAGCATCATGGACCAGGACCTTGAGATCTTAGCATGCTGTCCACTGTTCACCGGCCGTCAAGAGGTTGGAGGCACAGGACCTACCCTTTAGGAAGCCATTTTGCGTATCGCTGAGTGCTTGCTTTGCGTCAAGATATTCCCTGATGCGGCCGTCTATCACACTGTCGTAGACTTTTGACATTACTGGTAGAAGTGCTATTGGTCTGTAATAGTTTGGATTCTGCCTGTCTCTTCCTTTGGAGGTAGGAGACAGGTTAGCCCGTTTCCACCCTCGTGGGAGGTCCTGTTCGACTAGGGAATGTTGGAAGAGACTGCAGAGTGGGCCACCTAGGGTACTTGCACATTTTTTAAACACAGATGGGCGAGTGTCTTAGCACCCAACGGATTTTCCCGCACTTCCATACCTTATCGAGAATAACAGCACGAATTATGTGTAGTTCGTGCAACTCTGCAGCACCGAATAACGTTAGGGGCTATATGGGCGGTAGGTATGCGTGCCTTCCTGACGGAATTTTGGGCTGTGTTAAATGTGGTGCTTAACATTTGGGCGATCGCCCGTCCAGAGAGCTTTTTCTTCGTTAGGACCTTTCGTTACCCATGCTCCTTGGCTTGTCGATTTTCTCTGTGCCGTGAATCGGTATGGGGTTTTGGAGTTTACCTCAAGCTTCCTGGTGAGGTCGGACCGAGACGACCTTCTTCCTTCCCACACCCTGAATTTGTACCGATTTCGTAGAGCGTCGTGTTCGTCCTCTTTTCTGGAGAGTCTCTATTTGTGCCATGCCTTTCTCTTGGCTTTTATGTGCCGCTCAGTGCCTCGTTTTGGCGACCAGGTCCGCTTTCTGGGCGTTGTAATCACCAAGAGGACGTTATGTCAAGTCACCGCCCCATGATATCTGTACCAGTTCTAAGTGTTGGTTAACCGATAAGGAGGGCCAATCTACGGTCCATGAAGCTCTAGATAGGCATCGGTTCACGCCTTCATAGTTTGCCCTGTTGTAACAGAGGCAAAGGCGAAGTCCCTCCCACAACAATCGTTCACCGATTATCAGGCTGAACACTACCACAGCATGATCGCTGCTTCCAGGAGGAGTTTGGACCTGGACGTATTCAACTAGATGTCCACTAGTCAGTGGTAATCCAGTTTAAATGGTCTACCATCTGACCCCTAGTGGGTGCTGTTGGCAGTTTTTTCATACAATTCAGCCATTTGGATGGCATTTGTCAGGCTACAGTCGAACTCTCGGCTCGGAGTCGTGCCACCTTGCTCTAGGCTGAGTTGGAGCGTTGAAGTCGTCAGCCATTAGGATCTGGTAATGCCCTATGGTCGGCACTGCAGATATTACTTAGAGTGATTTTTGGTTGCCTTCCACGTTGCTATTAGGTGCGTGGTGTCTGACCGTGAAGTGGCACCAGATAGGTCTGGGAACCCTGTCAGTACAGTATCAGTGGTATGTTCACTTTTGAACCAACTGTTCAGGTATATTGTAAGCCCCCCTCCGTCCCTATGTTCTCTGTCTCTCCTGAACAGAAACATGTCGTCTGTGTTAACTTCGGTGTCACCAATGTCCGGCGATGACCATGTTTCCGTCAGGATTGTGATTTTCGGGACAGGTTCGGAGCAGAGGGATAGGAACTCTGGCATTCTACTTCGGAGCCCTCTCACGCTGCTGCAAAGACTCTTGGAAATGCTCCTCGTACAGTGAGATACCTCTGGGTTAACTGGTGTCACAGGTTTGTATGTGTGGATCTTTGCTGACTGGTCAGTTTCAGTGAAGCGGGCCCGCTTGAGTTTTTTCCGGGTCGATTGGCGCAGTCGGCGCTAGGTGGAGTTTGTGAGCTGGCTTTCAACGTGTCGGTTTAGGGTGACGGCGACCTGGGCACTGGGAGTGACTGCTATTTGTTGCTGTCGCGATGTTCTCAGTCTGCCTCCACGGCAGTGAACATTCCCGCTTGTGGTGCTCTCGACTTTATACCACCCCCCTACCACTGCTAAGAACTTCTGGGGATTTGAAGTTGGCAGCCAATAGTCCGGATGAGGTCGTGACCCCAGGTGCGGGGGGTTGGCAGTCTACCGGCCACCACTGCTGAGACCTCACTTAGCTGCATCCGAGTTGACAACCACTCCCACTGTTGGAGGTCATGGGTGTACTTATCACCTGGAGTACCGGTCGCCAGTTCAGGCATTACACGTGTGACCATGGTTGTGGGTTTCAATGGATCAACTGCTTCTCGAGTTGTCTTTCTTGACACGCATCATCGGTCAGGTCTGGCTATGGCACTGGATGATCTGTTGGTGGCCAGGGTGTGTGACAGTAAGAGGTACCTTTCGGTGCCTCTAGCACAGACTAGAGTCACCCTCATTGGAGGAGGCTCCCAAGGAGGCGAGTGGATGCCTTTGTGCAGTCAACACAGTTTTGCCTGGAGAGTGCCCAGACCTAACACGACGCAAACGGAGTTACATTGCTGCCTGTCAAACGTATGCTTATGTTCCAGAAGGCTACCATTGCAGGTGGGAACGTTAAATAGAATGATAGAACCAGATCGGTCAGCAATGCAATATTATCCGACCCTATGGGTGCGTTTCCGTGGATAGTTCCAGCTTTTCTCTCTATATAAACCCATTCCTTATATTTTCTACTGATTGCTGTTGCCGATGTCATTCCAGAGCATGGAACGGATGTGGTCGCTCCTTAAGCAGGCAGTCTTTTGTTCAATTTGGAGTCGCTTATTTTTGTGACCCTTCATGGGCCATTACCGAGACCCTGTGGAGAGTGAATCTCCTCCACGGTAGCGTTTTGGATGGGTGCCTGCTTTTTGGTGTTGCTGGGAGTTTATCAACTGCGCTAGGCAAGCCTGCAGCTAAGCGCTGTCTCGAGCGGCACTATGGTCAAATGTACCAAAACCATGTGCATGGGTGGTGCTACATAAATGTGTGTTACTGATGTGGTACTTTTCTGTCAGATTGACGGTGCACCCACCTGTTGCAGTTGTTTTTCGCAAATGATACATCACCTCTGGTTACAGTGACGGCACATATGTGGCAGTCATCGCCATGTCCACGAGCTCCGTCCAAAGGCCCAAGTCTTACTCTTCGACGACTCCGCTTAGCGGCTCTCACCGGTGGGTCGGGACAGGTGCTGGGCTTAGCATGGGATTCTGAGTTTAGCTGAATGAAGACTGACGTTTACGTTGCTTTTTAGGACTGGTTGCCTGGGTTCGAGTTTGACAAGCCACGACCGTTCGGTTGAGCTGGACCTAGGTGATGTGTTTGTGTCCTTTACAGCTTTCTTCGTCACGTTTTAACGTCCCATAGCTGCGCCCCTGGTAACTACTGAGGCTGAGGTGATCAGTGACTATGGTGAAGCCATACTTGAGGTACTTCTGAGACTTGCCTTTCTGGGGTAGCACACTCTTACAACGCATGTTAATAAATAGATGAAGATAATAATAGGTTCAGTGAAAGCGGCAGAGTAATAAAAATGTAGAGCAGGTAAACAGAAGACTTTCAACCCTACCTTTGTTTGTATGAACTGCAACTCTGTTGAATTCCAGGACGCAGAAGTTATTGAAATACGTTTGCTGCAGATGCAGCAACCTGAGCCACAACACAGCTAGACCTACCACGCGGTTGTCCGGTTGGACGGTAATAGTGGTGATGAGGTGAGCAGTGGTACGTTCCGCTGCAAAATCATGGCAAAAAGGTTGAATAAGGGATGAGAGCCTCTAGTGAAAAGTAGTAAGTGTGGATTTCGGCGAGCGGGATGGAGACGAGCGAAAACGCGCCACTATTCAATGAGCGTTCAGTTGTAATGCCATCAGCGAAAACACATGCGAACATGAAAGCTATTTCAATCAACTTGTTTGAACGGTATCAAGGGAGTAATCTGAAAACATGTGTGAAAGGAAGAATCTTGCGATGATACTCACGGAGTCTGACCTTTCAATGAAAACCGTTGGGACCTCAGACTTCTGGACAGTCTAGCCCCTCGGGCAGCGCCGGAACGCACATGTCGGGAGGCTGAACCTGTTCGACCCGGTGGAGGTCGATACTTGACAAGCCACATACGCTACTCGCCGGTCTACTCTATTTTCTACATTGAAGAGCCTCAAGCCGTCCAGCGCAACAAGCAACTCCATCGGTAAACTATATAGGCTGAAAAACACCGCTGGGCAGACACAAAAGGTACTAATTGCATACCAGTTTACTACAGTTTACAGTCTACTAACGGTTTACCGCAAAAGCTGAGGTTGACAGATAACCAACAACTTTAATATGTGTTGCAGATAAGTCTCTAATCTTGCTACTTTATCGTCAGACAATAAATTTTTGCTTCTTTATGTCCGTGCCTTGTGGCCTCGACATGAGTAACGTTATTCTTACCGTAAACAAACCAATCCATAAAGCTAAAAGATCAAAAGTTTCGAATCCGTCACTAGGGTCTGAAAATGGCTTATTTACTAATGGTCCTTCTGTTGATCCATCCGACTTCATGACTGACATATTAATGGTGTTGTTGCGAACAAGCGTAATATTGTTAACCACAGTAATGCGATCACTGCTCTTCAGCGTAAACTAGGCTGGCTTACACCTCTAATTTGCTTATTCAACCCTACAGCGGACTTATCAGTAGATAACCTTATCAGGTGTGAAACACTGGCGAACTTTGTAGCCACTGAAGCCAGCAAACGATTGACTTCGTCGCACAACTCCATTGTCCCCAATGTCTATGATAGTTTCTCATTAAAATGTGTTAAAAATGATCTCCTCCAGGCCTGTGGTCTGCATGAATCTGTTTGCACAGTCCGGCGTCTTAGGAAGAGGACCAGTAAATACCCCCGTCCAATATTATTCCAGTTCTGCTCACTACTTGATGCGAGACACTTTTGTGGTTCACAGAAACCTGTAAGACTCTTAAAAAGCTGTGAGAATGTTAGGGTACTTCCAGATCTTACCCCGTGTCAAAGACGGATGTGTCTTGAAACCTTATGAAGTCCGTCTGGAAACTTCATCAAAACCAATGACCACCCGAAGCATGCTGGCGCGTGATAGTCAGCTCCTCACACCAGATGACATCGTAAGTGTAGATCAAAAAGGCTGACTGGGCATGCTGTTGCAAGTAATTCAGTTGCTACTGTTTCTTCATCCAACATGGTAGTAAACACCGGAACTGAGGGTCAAATCTCCGCCAGTTATGCAGATTTGTTCTCAGATGATGTTGATATGCATGGCAACGGTAATGATACGTCCGATATGCACCTGATTTTCCTGAGTTTATCGACGAAGCCTGCATCCCCCAGGTGCGGTTACGCTGTTAAGCCTCCACCAATACATGTTGCGATGATTGGACTGGAGTTCTTATTTCACCAGTAGCTCAACCCATGAACTAAGTGACATCTTCCACAGTTCTATGAATGTGATTCACGATCATATTGCTCCGGAGGTATCAGTATTAATTAGAAAGCCGAAAGTGAATTTCATCCCTGAAAATGTGCGTATCACCATGTGCAGACATGACAGAAATGTCTATCGATCTGATGACTTTACATCCCTTATCTCATTAAAAATTGCTCATGAGAACTTCAAATCAAATGGGTTACTGAGGGCAATCAAGCAAAAAACTAGCTGCAACGCACAAACAGGCAATGCTTAATCTTTGGTGAGAATTCTAAAATCCCGTGCAAACTTACCTAGAGTTATTCCCAGCAGTCTAATCATTGATGGGGACATTCTTTATGATGACCCAAGTAAGATCTGTCAGCTGTTTAGCAAACATTATGCAAGCTGCTTCACGCACGAGGATAGTGTACTAAACATACAAATGCCCATTCCACCACACCACTCACTAAGTAATATTTCCTTTACACGAAGAAAGGTAGATGATGCAGTTGCTTCACTAAAGGGCTCATATTCTGCCGGACCCGATGGGATCCCGTCTGTTCTCCTTAATACGGGTGGTGAAGACATACCGTTGATCCTCATGAAGCTATCCGCAATATCCCTTACTGAGGCATGCTACTCCGACCACTGGAAGCTGTCATATAAATCGTGTAAATCTAGGCCGACGTCAGATATTCAAAACTGTCGTCCCATCAGTATTACATCTGTAGCCTCTCGTACCATAGAGAAGGTGGTTGTGCAAGAAATCACTGATTACGTGACTGGGCATCGGCTACCTTCTCCTATGCAGCATGGTTTCTTAAAAGGTCGTTCATGTAGCACTTGCTTACCGGATTATTTTGAGGAGGTCACCTGCAAACGAGATGAAGGTCTTTTCGTAACTGCTCTATTTTTTGACTTCAAAAAAGGATTTGATTAAGTGCCTCATAATCCGTTATGTCTTAAGCCTCATTCATTTGGAATTAGTGACCCTCTATCATCGTGGCTAAGCTCATTCCATAGGCAGCGTACTCAAATAGTAAAGTTCAGTCAAACCTATTCCTCCCCACAGCCTATTCTGAGTGGCATCATTCAAGGTAGTGTGTTGGGGCCCTTACTTTTCCTCCTTTACATAAATGATATTTCTAACGTGATGAAATATGGTTAACCTCACCTGTTTGCTGACGACTTAAAAATCGTGTATAGCTTTCCCCACTCATCGCTAAGTGGGGGTTTCAATGGAATCCAGGAAGACCTGACGAATTGGTTCGCTTGGAGCGAAACATGGCAACTTCCACTTAACTCTAGTAAATGCGGAATTCTCTGTTTCAGTAACTCTTATCCAAACGTCAGTTTACACCTTGGCGATTCTGTGCTGCAATCTTATGACTCAGTATGTGATTTAGGTAACAGGTATTCTCCGAACTTAACGTTTGCGGAATATGCCCAGTCACTTGCCTCCAAGTGTAGGCGCTCAGTTAGCCTTTTGCTTAAACATGTACATACCACTGAGGCCAGACTGCTTTTATTCAAGGTAACGATCGGCACAGTACTTGAATATGGCACAATCATCTTCAGTGGTATGTATGCCTCGGACGTGACACTAATTGAGAATGTTCAAAGAAAGTTTACCCGCTATGTACTGGGTCGTCACGAAGAACTTGATTATGAGGGAAGGTGTAGGAAACCAAAAATTGACCCACTTTGGCCAAGACGCCTTAAGCTCAACCTTGACCTATTTTTCTGCCTTTTGCATGGCATTACTAATGCTTGTTGCGCTCCTACTTTTAAGCCTATGTCCTCATATGGTCTACGCAATCGTAGGCCTGTAGAACAGCACCGCATTGGACCTAGGTCACGATCCTTTATGTCACAGTACAGCAAGTTATGGAATAAGCTTCCACATTTTATTTGGCTCTTGCATGTCTGCATTTCAGTTTCCACGTCTACTCAACGAATTTTTTCTTCTCACGGTTATCTATAAATTTCTTGACATTCATATTACATCCATAAATACGAAGCATAATGTAGCAATTGGCACATAACAATGGTCAAGCCATTGCGTCCACTATGAACGTACTCAGACCTCTAAATGTAAGAATCGGTTTTATTAAAGCCCTTCAGCCTTTCTAATGCAGATGGCTTTACGATTGCATACAAGGGTGTGAATACTGGCTCCTCTCCGTATAATGAACTTTAAGAATACTGTATATCTCTCAAAGCCACTGCGGTACACCACCCCCAAAAAAACAACTTGAGAACCTTACAATGGAAGGACTATGTAGTCGACTTCATATATATGCATGAAAATGTACATCAAGTCCGAATAAATGAAAAAAAGGATAGGGACTTCTCTCTCCTCCAAATTTGATAGCGTTGTAATTTCTCTTCCCATATCTGCTCGTGCTTCTTCTTTCTTTCCCATTTACAGAAACAGCTGCAAGTCGACATTTGGTGTTCAAATTCAGTCTGAACATGATTACATTATGGGAATAAAACCTGCTCATTGACGCCAATAATTATTGGACTGCCCCCACTCTTTCGCAAATTCTGGACCATCTTCAAGACTAACTCTCCTACTGGTCATGATTTTTCTTGCGACGAACCGTCCGACCATTCCCAGCAGTATTAGTAGCAGAGACATTCTGAACAGATGATTAAACCAAAGACCAATTAACACATTGGCTCAGGACGTCGCTTACCTGCAATGGCCCTACACTACACATTTTCCAGTAATCTGTACCAAGAGATCTTTTCATATGAAACTGACCATGCATCAAATACACTTCTTGGATGATGCCGCCTACGCTAATACAAAAGATACCCGACGTCTATGTACAAATGCTGCCACTTGGGTCATCGACTGTTTCAGCATCTATTTTCATCCGATACAACAGGTATCCCCGGCAGAATTGATCTTTATTGCCTTTAAAAGTAACTTGGTGTCCCTGAGATTCATTGGTTTAGCCATGCACGTTAGTTAGTCAACTGTGGATACTTTATTGATACTCCCGATTGTATAAATGGGTCCTTTGTGGTTAGCAAAGATGAAAACTGAAGATCATTCTAAGTAATTAACTGTTATATTACTTAACTGGCAGACTACACGAATGGACTAACAACGCCGGTTGGTTATAACGCCAACTTTGAACACTGCGCGCTTTTGGTATTGATAGTGGAACCTGTCTGTGAGATGGCAAATGAAAATCCACGTCCATCTCATGAATTTAAGCCAATTTTAATAAGACTGTGCACACTAATGACTTGATATATAAATTTTTTAATGCTGTATACCAGTTCGTAAACTTTCAAAAATTATGAATTTGGCGTTGCTTGTCAACTGGTATCCCTCATGTTAAACCCATTAAAGGAAGATGATATTTATTATAATCTAAACTTAAACACTATGTACGCTGCAAAGTAATATTTCCTTGTTCGTTCCATGACTAGCAGTACCTTCGGTAGTTTTTAGTTGAGTTTAATGACATTCCGTCGATACCACTCAGGGCTGAAGTTTTATAGATATTTCGAGATGTATCAACGTGATGAGGCCTGTAAACTGGCTTCCCTCATACTAAACTTTTTTAACGTGAGAGCAAAACATTTATTTACTTATTTTAACTTCGGCCTGTGAGTCTCATATACAAACTAACGGCACCCGTGTCACCAGAGATAGGGAAAAGTCAGCATAAAAGTCTTCCCTGTCCACCGTGACAGCGAAACTGAATGACAAGAACCTGGCTGAAAGAACTAAATTCAGAGTTTATAGCTTGAGAATAGAAGGCTATGAGCCTACGCCAGTCATTTTGTGGTAGGTCTCTGTGCCCGTCCGCTCCACTTTTGAAAGAGTCACTTGAGGACGCGGAGACCGATTCTTCTGGAAGCCAGTTACGGGAGTTAATCATTCGACATAAAGCCGGCACCCTACGGAGGCCACGTTCGTCCTCCGCCTTTGTATTCCCCCGAGGTGTCCCTAGGAGGGTCCCAGGATGAGGCGGTTGCAGGAGAAAATGAACCAGGTAACAAGTAATTTCTTAAACCCCGCATAACGCGACTAGATTTCCCTATCCTTGCCACGGAACAAAGATGAGAGGTCCAGCTTCTTTAGTTACTCTTTGTAGTTTAGGCCAGCCATCACACACCACCACTTGATTTTTAGGCGTTTTGCGTTATACCCAAGGTACCCTAAAACTCCGAGCCGCGGCGATCCGACAGTGCGCTGTTGTTTTCGTGCCATTTCTTACTGGGATCCCTAGGCCATAGCAGGTCAGTAAGGAGAGTAGAGAGGTCCAGCCAGTATCACAGGTGTTGTCATCTGTGCCTCCCTTGTGGATTCTCACACACCTACCTGCGCTGACAGGTGCCAGCCACTTCTCCGACCAGGTCAAAAAGTCATTTAGGCCCGTCCGAAGTGTACGTACATCCTCACATTCCTAAATTCACACCATAGTTTTGTACCACAGACGTAGAGAGCCGTGGGGGCTTCGCGATGTTCTGCGGTTAAATTATGTACGGAGGAAGGGATAGGGGTCTGGAACCGCCTTCTGACGGTTCTGAGTTCACTGTTGCTCCCCCTTTTTGTGAACGACCTTCCGTGGAATCTCATCTCCCCGATTGTCTTACTCTGAGGAAGTTAAGTTACGGAGAGCTATGACGTCCGAAACGGAATCAAGTGTTCTGCAACGTGATCGCAGACTGCTTGTAGGGTGGGTGGATAATGTCGGACCAGCAGTTGATTGGGACAAATGCCAGACCATGCCCCTCTGCACACCTGACTGTCAGAAAGAGTCATACTTTCTCCATGGAGCACAACTTTCCCACACCACCAAGGGGAATTGCCCGAGATTAATACTGACTTACGAGCTAGACACTAGCTCCAATTACTTAGGACATGCCTCTAGGGCCTAGGCAGTCCCGTATTTGAAGTCCAGACAACTTGATACCCTCACTCTGTAACTCTTCCTGAAGCCGTTCAAGATCTAGATACTAACTCACTTAGAGGTCCACGTCACTGCACCACCATGCCTGAAAAGAGATGTGAACCTCCCGGAGAAAGTCTATAGGCGAACAACTAAGGATGTCTTGGGAACGATGCGAGAACCCACAATGACAACCTTAAACGCTAAGGGTTTTACTCTCTTAGGCGTCGCAGGTTACGTCACGACTTCATAACAGCCAATAGAATACTGAATGGCTCAAGTCCTCCAAATAGTAGAATCTTGCTGTGCGGTCTTCGCCGCATTCCTTTATGCAACCCAAGGGGAATCGCTAAATACAGGGCGAAAACCTGTTTGTGTTCACGCTCCTTCTCCATGTCGGTTTGCGTTTATTGCTGAGCATTGTCTGCCGAGATTGAAACCGCCCGTCTGTTGATAGCTTCATGAGCTGGGCAGTCACGCGGGATGCATCGTTTGCGCTCATCCTGACTCGATATGGATTGTGTTGACACAACCTACTAACTCAGCACGACTCACCACAGACAACCCATTACTGAGTAGCTTTTTTGCGCCCTTGTCATCGTAAAACTGACTCAACATTATGCCTCCATGTTAACACCTGCCCAAGTTTCTACTTCCTACGAATAGTTTTACCAACTCTATTCTTTTTTGGCCCTTTTTCTCCGCACTTCCGCTCTCCTGATTTCTATGGACACTTTTCCTATCTTCTTTTTACAAGCAGTTCAACCAACTGTATGGTGGGACGACGCTTGAGGAACCCATCTGCACAACAGTCCCCGAAGAAACCTGTCGGGCTGGCCGATGCTTCATCAGTTGAGTGGGTAGACCTGCCGCACTGAGGTCCATCGAAGACCTAGAACCATTCCGCAGGACCCGGAAGTGAGTGCGAAGCAATCAGTCGGTATAAACTAGATCGCGAAATGACGCTGGCTGTTGAACCAACGATCTTGAAGCAACCGGTAAGTGCATGTTCTTTTTAACCACAGCATTTATCAAAACCGGCAAACTCATTTAGTCGGGTGACATTAACACGTCCCCAAGCATACCGTTGGTAACAATAAAGCACGAGAAAAATGCGCATGTCGGCCAACGAACACACTGGCACACACTACGCCTGACCTCACCTCACAGAAGTCAAACAACTCAGTCGTCAACAGTTAACAAACCTCTGACGACTGTGGTGTTTGCAAAGAATCACTGTCAGGAACTCAAAAAGCCTTTGCGTACAGCATCTGTCTAAAATGGGTACACTGTAACTGTGATGATGGTTTTCCAGGGCAGTACTACAGCTTTACGAGCAATCGCCTATGTAAATGGATGTGGTATAAATACCCAGAGTGTCGTAAACCACCTGCCATCACCGCCGGCAAACTGGATAACCTAGTACAGCCGAAAGTGTTACGAAGCGCGAGCTCCCATAATCTACCCTCAGATTCTGGTCGGTCTCGACAAGTGTTCGAAAGCGTCGTTCCTAGAGGCAGGAAGAAACTGGCTCTGACCTCAAGTGAAGCACTAACATAGTCCTCACCCCTATCCCTGAAAC
This sequence comes from Heterobilharzia americana, assembly GCA_944470555.2. NCBI lineage: Eukaryota > Metazoa > Platyhelminthes > Trematoda > Strigeidida > Schistosomatidae > Heterobilharzia > Heterobilharzia americana. Next base: position 54,932,674 of record OX104128.1, read on the forward strand.
CCAGATGGTCAAACGGAACTGAACAGTCCGAGGAGACAGGTTGTATTGAAAACGCATGGACTGAAGTGAATAGGGTAAAGGGTGGACCGAAAGCACTGGCTCCCAGGACCCACAGGACAGGAGAACGGATCTAATTACTCCTTTGAACGTCTCTATATCAGCTGACCCACCTTTAAGAAAAAGAGAACAGTCTGACGAGGAGAAGCTGGGCGACTACTGCAGAAAGTTAGGAAAACAAACCGTCGCAGGCAACTTATGCTGGCCCCCTTGAGGAATCACAGCGCCTCAGGATAAACCGCTACCTCTCACGGTGTCAGCAATGACAGCGAAACAGTCGGGGAATGTGCTGCCGCTGTCGCACCGGCTAGACATTGCAGACTCCTGCTCCATAAACCTCGGGTCACCGGACAGGTGCAGAGAAAGTTCGCACCTAGTGATCTACACAAATCCGCGACCACTGTAGTGCATGGAATACTTGAACTGGCGTATGGGCTCACAAAATGTGATAATTAAATCCTTGACGTCCGGTAATGGTGACTGGGGCAAAAATGAGACCTGGAAATTCGCTTGCCAGCAGTTTAAGTAGGTTACTAGGACCCACGTACTTGCAAAGCATTTCCTCACCAAGATTTCTGACTGTACGCGTTGACTGCAGAGTATCAGCAACAGAAGCTCTCATAGTATGGTACCGTGTAAAAGACCAAATAGGAGTTGCTATACGATGCTGTGAAAGTAACTCACGAGCTGCCAGATTAGAAAATGGAAGGCAACCTCCAAGAATACTACAAACAATACTGGTCAGAAAAGAGCTACCTGGTGAACCACCTGTAGATACAATAAACAATACAGCCACATCAACGCCAAGATGCCAAAAGAGACCAAAAACGGGACGCAACAGCACACCAGCCTCCAGAAAAGTCCCCATGTAGTACTGAGCTCAGAACGTAGCTACCTGACTTGCCTTCACACCATTGTAAGGGGTCTTGGGAGTAAACTACTACTACTACTAAACTACTAAAAACAATGTGCCATAATCTGCAAGCGGATATAATTCTCATCACGGGGACATGCCCGTCGTCCGACAACATGGATGAGGAAATACCTTTGCCTGACATGACCTTGTTCCGGAAGGATAGGGGGTTGGAATCCGGCGAAGGAGTTGCCATGTACGTCAGTACTCACCAAAAAGCCAAGGAAGCGACTGATGGCATTTTAAGCGTACCACCAGCCTCCTTATATTGCTATTTCACCATAAACCAAGCTAATTACCTATTGGGAGTGGTATGTAGGCCTCCTCTTTGCACGACAGAGCATAAGGCACAATAGCTCAGTACCATTTCAACAACCACCTCGGCAGTCCATGACCATGTAGTCCCAGCTGAAGACTAACACACCGTCCCTCAACGCGGGACGTGAAGCAAGATATGGAAATAAATCTTTCGAACACGAACTTCGAAATACGTATATGGCAGCAGGGCTGATAGAGAAGGTTGTGGAAAACACCAGATGGGACCAGATGGAAAAGGATTGCCACTCGACTATGTTCTAACAGATGAGCCACAAACCTTCTGCTATTACCGGAAGGCAGAACACCATCTCATGAACAGTGAACTCCTGGGGGCTGCACTGCCATAATAATGGCACTCACTATCGACAGGTGAGCACTGCATACATATTAAAGATAGTATCCGGGGCGTTACCGAAAAATGTTCGAAATTAACCCCACGACCACCTCTCAAACGGTCATGGGTAACTCACCCAACCCAAAGGCAAATACAGAGGAAAACGAAGAAATGGTATCGGTGGTGTACATCACGCAAAGAATTAGACCGTCATAGCTTCAAGACGTTACCCAGCTTATGTAACATAAGAGTTCGTAATGACAGATACACATATCAGAGAAACCTGGTTGAACAGTTAAACTACAACCCAAAAAGTTTGTAACTGTTTATGTCACAGCGCAAACCGACGAATAAGGGCTTTAACATGATCACGGGGTCGGCCAGCGAACCTTTGAACAGCAGTGAGATATCGGAACTGTTGAGCAGTCGATTTGACGAGCAACCCAATCCAGTAATACATCCACCATCAACATCCAGTGGTGTGACGAAGTCGCAGGACTGCCATACAAAGATGATGAACGTGAAGGTTTCGTCAAACCAAATGTGTGCGAAACTTTCAACACTGAGAAAAGGGAAATCCTCGGGCTGTGGTGACATAAGACGGATGGTCCTACTCACCTGTGCCCAAGTGCTAAGCATACCCATATTCAACCTGTTCACCCACTCATTGGAAGTAATTCAACTCCACAAAAAACGAAAACGGTTCATCCTTTCACCAATCTTCAATACAGGAGGCCGAAAAAACCCGTGCAACTAAAGACCAATAGCATTACTAACCATACTTTCCAAAGCATTCGAAAGCCTGGTTGCAAATGTTGTTCAGGACCACCTTAACAGAAGTAACATCGTCCATCCAACCCAGCATGGCTTAGAACCGGGCGGTCATGTGTCACGAACTTAGTGACCGCTTGGATGACTGGACCACTAGATGGGACAACAAACAACCAGTTCACGTTATCTTATTCGACTTGGCCAAAGCTTTCGATAACGTCCACACTGCACCATGCTGGCCAAACTTACAAAAGTGGGCATCACTGAACCACTCATACCATGGTTTACAGCATACCTAGGAAACAGAGAATCCTCAACTAAAGTAAACAGAATTCGATCAACCTGTAGAAACGCAAGAATAAGAGTTTCTCAAGAAACATTTCTCACGCCACTCCTATTTTTACTATGCATAAATGGCCTCACCACTAAAATCTCCACGTCTATCCTCCTATTCGCCAACGACATCAAAATATGGAAGATGATAGGTGACGAGGAGGATCCAAGGATACTCCAAAATGACCTCTACCAGCTGCAGTTCTGGTCAGCCTCAAACCGTTCAAGCTTTAACCTGGAGAAATACAAGGTGATTTATCTCCGCACACCAGAGGCGAGGAAAATCAGCTACACTCTTAGCAAGTGTGCAATCACCAAGATGTCCACAGAAAACGACCTAGGACTAAACTTTTCTCACACACTGGACACCACTGGCATTTATAAGGGAATGGCAGCAAAGGCGAACGCCATCATTCACTTACTAAGAAGGCAGCTCGGATCTTTAACCCCAGAACGATTCCTTATGGTATTTAAAACCTGTTAGAGTTGTTCAACATGATATTCCCCCCTCCTCACTACTAAAGGGAGACTCAAATACTCCCGAGAAGTTACAGGGAACAGCGACAAGGTTGGTAGTCGGACTAACAGGGGAACGTATACGCACCACCTCAGACAACTCAACTTGTTCACACTAAGCTATCGAAGGAAACGAGACAACCTGATAACAGCCCACAATATCGTTCACCAATCGGACCACCCAAATAGAACAACGTTATCGGTCAAAAGCCGACAGTCTCGTGGGAACCCCACTCACACACCCCACCACACGGCGAAGACGAGAGGCAGATTTAACTTTTCACACAGAGCATGTGCTTTGTGGAACGTGCTGTCGAAGGAAGTGGCAACAGCTACATCAGTCGACTCCTTCAAACGACTACTGAATGAGTACGTGAGCGTAAATGGCTTATCAAGAACATTCGTCAGTAGCAACTGATGATACACCCTTCCATCCTTGTATTCCCCAACCCTAGTATCTGCAATAACATGCATCTCTCCTCCATATTATCACCAGTAACAATTATCTTTTCACTAGTACTTTTCACTCCTCTTTTTCTCATTCCGCGCTCACCCTGTTTCTAGCACTTCTTGAGTAGCGCTTAATGCCTACTTGCAGGTGCTTACAAAAACAGGAGTTGCAAACGGTTGATCGATCTTATCTGCAGCTCCGTTGTCCCCCCCCCTCCAAAACGAACCAGGCTACAATTTGTAACTAAATTACCTTCAAATGGACAATCTTAACTTCCAAAATCACAAGCAGGAAGACGCAAAGACTTCTGAGACCATTGAAGGGTTCCAGCCGGATAAAAAGAACCGAGCCTCAAGACCCAGAAGTGAGAGCTCAAAAACTACAAGTTTCCTCTACTCGCACTATTGATGTTGGATGTTGGATCAAAATCCCCGCAGGTTTTGACGTAATCAAATGGATGAGAAGTACGATATAATTGTTCTAGGCACGGGTTTAAAGGTATTTCATCTCACCAACGTAAACTTCTTTGACATCTAGGAATGTATACTTAGTGGTTTAATGTCTGTTGAAGGAAAGAAAGTTCTGCATATGGACAGGAATGACTACTATGGTGCCGAGACTACATCCATTACTCCTCTCGAAGCCCTTTTTCAAAAGTTTAAAGTTAAAGCGGACCTCCAAGCGTTCGGACGTGGAAGAGACTGGAATGTTGACCTCATCCCAAAGTTTCTAATGGCTGACGGTTAGCAATACTTTTATTGAGTATTTTGTAGGAAAGCTGGTTAAACTACTTGTTCACACTGGTGTTACTAGGTATCTCGAGTTCAAGAGTATTGAGGAGAGTTACGTTTACGACAAAAAGGCAATACACAAAGTTCCAAGTAGTGCAAGTGAAGCTTTGTCTACAAGTGCGCTCTTTTCCTAAATCGTATTTACGACAGGTTTGGTCTCTTTATTCGAAAAGAGGAGGCTAAGAAATCTCCTACAGTGGGTGATAGACGTAGATCCTAATAACCCCTCCACTTGGAATACTGTATACCCTCCACCAAAAAGTGTCCTCAGTGATCCCATCGAAGTGGCTTTCTCACATTTTGGTGTCGATGAAACTACTAAGGTGAGTTACTTTCTCTGCCTTAATACCTCTTTACATAAAACTAGTCTCTCTCTCTCTCTCTCTCTTATATATATATATATATATATATATATATATATATATATATATATATATATATAGCGTGTATTTAAGACGCTTTTTGTGACGGGCGATATTTAGACGAACATATTTTAGGTAGAGATGGTGATGAAATATACATTGCACATCTCAAACAGAAATATGAAAAACTCAGTACATTGTGCCTACATCAGTACTCAATGTAAGACTCAAAACCAGTGGTTGCATGCCTTTTTCTGGAAGGTCTTTATATACTTGGAAGTCAGAATGTTGACATAAAAATACTTGTTGGATTCAGTCACTCGTTGCAGAAAACGTCGTGGTGCGTGGGAGCACTGGCGTAATGAATTCTTCAGAGCAATTTCAAGCGAGCATCTGTCAAACGTAAAGTGATCCTCGCTTTTACTTTATTGGTTCTTAGCTATAAAATAGAAAGTATAGTGGTTGACCTCTGCGCTTAACATTTCTCGTTAGCCGTATGTACTAGTTTCTTATGAAGTCTCAAGTTCAAAATGCTTATTCGCGTTTACCTATCTTCACCATCTCTGGTGACAGCTAGGTATCTGAGTACACAAGAGGTTGAATTTACCGTACAGCAGTTTATTCCTTTGTATTGCTGAAAAGGTCGCTAAAATAGGAAAAAAGTTTTTGGATATGTGTCCTCATATCATTGCTTGCATGTGAGACTATGTAATATGTTTTAGTTGTAAATCACTAGACTAGTCAGTTAATATATGTGAAGCGAATAAGAGCATGAATGTTAACAAAATGTTAACAAAAGAGAGATTAGGTTGGGAGAGACCAGAGTAGCCAGACCAAGACTTGACACTGGTTAGTGAAGCCTTGGATTGTTGGTTTGGGCTGTGTAGCAAAGTGTGGGCTACCCGACTAGAGTCGTCAAAATGCTCCAAACCAGTGGTTGAAGGTTTTGGATGAGATGGACCGAGACCAGTCAGTGACGCCATATGTGCTCTGTTTTACGCTCAAGACTTGAAGCATATTTACTAACCTTCACTTATGTATTCCCTCTCCTGTCATACATATTGCATACTTCGAATTCACCCTTTTTGACCCAACTCATCTGAATGTTCTGACAAGTAAATGACTTTAGCTGATGCATTTCTGTGTAATGTCTTGCGTTGATTTGTGTCGACGCCACAGGCTATCGTTTATAGGAGTCATTGCGAAGTTTTGAGTTTAAAATCAACTTTGCATTATTTTCTACACTTTAGTTGGCAACAGGAAGGCAAATCAACATAGAACCTACCACAGAAGTGCATCGGTTCAAGTCGCCAGATTTTAAAACTGACAAAATCATGTTGACCTCGCACACAGGTGCATCGGCTCAAGTTGCCACAGTTCACAGTAGTACACAAAAACATGCGGATAGAAAGAGTGATATCAAAATAGATAAAGTAATGTGAGAGAATAAACAATCCGAAAATGAGATTAATACGTATATTCAAGCTTTAGAATATGTCAAGGAGTGCATATATCTGCGCTACTGTGGCCAACTTTCAGCCATCCCACCAAGAGTTCTCAGCCACTGATTCCTTTCATCTCAGTGACCCTAACCAAGGAGACTACACTCACATGGCTCAGACCAACATTAAGAGACTTCATCGACTGGTACTGCGTCAGATTTGATATCAGCATACGAAACTCAAGTTAAGAGAAAAAGAGTAATATCAAAGTAAATCATCTTCGAACAGATAACAAAGAATCAGTGTGATTGAACCATAGTATGTATTCAACTATTAGGCCTCAGACTGTTATCTTGATGGCATTCTGATTACTGTGTTCAGTAACGAAAATCAGTCATGGTCTTCTGGACCTTTTATTCCATGTTTCCTTATTTCTTTGCATTTTCTCGATCTCTTAAATATCACTGATGCAACTTTCATTATTCCTCCACTCTTCATTGTTCTGTTTACAGAATTTTAAGTTGCTGTGGTAGCTGGAAAGGAAACGAAGTGCGGGAAAAAGTGAAGTGATAGGAAAATCGAGATTTTGAAGTTTTGGAGTGATTGAATTTCAGCTAGCTAGTATGTTCAACCACTGATTCATAACCCAAGAACTTCGTTACAGCAATTAACACCTCTGAACACGATAAATTTATGATTTAGTATCACAGCTCTCATCACCCATTGCCGTATTTCAGTTTAATCTTAAATCGGATTTGATTACCTATTATTAACTGAGTACGCGTGACCTTTACTCAAACTGTTTCAAAAGTATGTATTATCGAGTACCTATAGTTTAACATTTCTAGGATTGCACAGAAGGCGTTCGTAAAATTGTGCTTTGTCAGAATCACCAACTAACGAGAATGGTGCACTTGAGTAGATGATATGAATTGGGTGCTCTAAAATCAAGATAATCGTGTCTGAGATTAATAATATTCATTTACAAAAATAAATTCCAAATGCGTTATACAGAAACTGACAACTCTCAGTCATTAGTACTATACCCATGTTTGAAACTTGGTTCAACCAGTCAACCATTAACCTAGTCTCCACCCACTAAATTCGGGTGTTGCACGAACTACAACCAACAAGTTTGCACCTACTATGTTGACCAATAATAAAAGGCTTCATGAGCTGTTGCCATAATAATCTGGCCACCTTTGGTCTTTTTCTAGTATGCACCTACTTCAGCTACTGTTTCAAGATGGAGTAAACCGTTAATTAGCTTGCGAGCATTTTTCCGCCACATTAGTCGATAAAGTTCCACAACCTCATCATGACTTGCCTTTTGCCTAAAACTATACCCCAGACTTCGTTACTGAAGTATCAGTTTCGCGGAACATAGGTTATATGTGTCGAAGACTCAGAACCCTGTTTAACCTTCCAACTTTAATGGCTATGTTTCATGGCGTATAGCCGTACCGTCAAACTAACCCTCCCTTGCAATCAGATATCACGCTGGCGCCCTCCTACTTCACCTTGTTGATGGTAAATATCTGTGACTTGTCCACAGCACACAGCTGTATGGAACCTGAAACGATCAAGAGCAGATTGACCTGACAGTTTGCCACTCGAAATTTCTAATGATGAAGGTAGGACATTGCTAATTAAAGTGACGGAGGTACTGGGTAGTGTATAGAAATCAGAGGTAGTTCTGTCAGACTGGTGTACTTCACTGGTCATCCCTATCTAAAAAGTCCTAGTCTTCCTGTGACAACTACAGAGGAATTAGTTTGACTAATATTGTCCGAAATCCTGGGACCTATCGTTATATGACGCCTAATTGGAGGTCTAGAACAAAAAACTTGAGAAACCGGGCAGGTTTCAAACCTGGATGAGAATAGATCCTCCATATTTTCACTCCTTTGTAGGTCCTGGGACAGGCTTTCTGAACCACAATTTACATTTGCCATACTTCTTGACCTAAAGGTGGCCTTAAGCTCTGTCGACCATGAAGTGTGGCAGCGTGACTGTGAAGGGGGTGCCGAGCAAGTTTATTTAACGCTAATCAAATCTCTCTACTTGAACCCATGCAGCCATGTAAGGGCTTACAGAGAGTTCTCATCAAAATTGACTACAGCTAGTGGTGTTCATCGGGCATGCTGGCTGTCACCATCCCTGTTCAACTTCATCATAGGTGTAGTGATGGGCATAACACTAGGTAACTTTGAATTCACAGGGAATGATCTACTCCCTGGTGGTTATTTGGTTGACTTGGATTATGTAGACGATGTGCTACGGGGGCAAGACGCTGATAAAATGCAGAGTTTTATGAACGCGTTGAGCAGTAATGAGTATGTTTGGCATGCGTCTCGCACCTGTCAAATGTAAGATGATGTCCCAGGGGTGGTCTGCAACTACTCATGGCTTCAGGAGAAAGAGTGAATTGGTGGAGTGTGTCGACCGCTTCACTTGGGGAGTTGTGTCAGCTCGAACGGGCTACTTGCTGATGAAATCTCAGCTCGGATAAAGAAGGGCCGTTTGGCGTTTGCCAACTTTCATCATCTGTGGCACCAACAGACTTGATATCTGACTACCTGTTAGAGTATACTGTGCTGCAGTTCTTTCTATTCTGTTTTACGGCTGTGAGATGTAGGGGCTAAAAGCAGAAGATATGAAGTGGTTACAAGTCTTTGACCACAGGTGCCCTCGTAGCATTGCTCGTGTTTGGTGAAATCACCGTGTGAGCAATATTGAGGTCAGTTGAAGGGTACTAGACAAGACAGGCAAGTTGATTGACGAAGTTGTGAGTCTTGGTTGACTGAGATAGCTTGGACATGCATTACGCATGCCAAGCCACCGCCTACCTCGATGCGTCATGCTAGGAGAAGCTGAATTAGGCTGGAACGTAGTTCAGGCTGGCCATACCAAGACCTGGCACCAGTTCATGAAGTCTCTGATTGCTGGTCTGGGCCGTGTAGGAAGGTGTAGACTACCTGACTGGGGTCTCCTGTCTCTCCTACTTATATATTGATAGACATAACCGTAGGTACCTCGAACTTTTCAGAGAGGATTACTCCCAGGTGCACACTTGGTTGTCTTACAGTACGCAAAGAACATTGTCCTGTTGGGCGTAGACGCTGAGAAAATGCGGTATCGTCTAAGCACCTTGGCAGAAATCTGAGTATGTTTGGCATGCATTTTGCACCTGCCAAGTCTAAGATGTACTTCAAGACTGGTCTGCACGAACTCCTAGTTGAGTTAGGGAAGTAGTAAAATGGGTTGGCGCCTTTCACTTCACCTCAAGTGGGTTGGTTGTTGACGATATATCAGCTCGAATATAAAATGTCCGTTAGTCATTTGTCAACTTCCCTCATCTGTCAGGTCAGCGAAATATTCGACTACCTGTTAAAGGACGAGTATACTTCGCTCTTTCCTATTATATGGCTAACATGGTTGTTGAAGGTAGAAGGTATGAAGAAATCACATGTTTTTGACTACAATTCATCACAGAATTGAGAGTGTGTGGTACAATCACCATGTGATAAATGTCGAGATGAGGGTGTAGAGTGTCGGGTAAGGAAGGCAATACAGTCAATAAAGTTATGAGCTCTCACTGATTGAGATGTTTTAGTCACGATGCACATGCCGATTTACCGCCTACCTTGACGTGCAGTATTAGTTGAAGTAAGAATGGGTTAAAGGAAGGCCCACGGTTACCAGTTTATGAAGTCTTTATTTGTTCGTGTGAGCCGTGTAGGGAGGTGTAAACTACTTGGTTGAGGTCTTCGAGATAATAGAAATCAAGATTGGCACCCTGGTTAACGTGGCTGAAAGTCAGTCACAATGGCGTGAATTTATTCACTCTTTGACGTCTTCCATAGTTTGAACATTTTCACTTACTTTCCTTTTTCTAGTTGTTCCTCCTCCTATATACTTTGTTCTACTTTAGTATTACTTCCCCCCCCCCCGTCTTGTTCTCTGCATGCTGCTGTGAAATCTGGCGACTTGAACTGATGCATTTCTATGGGAGGTTACACTAGGGTGTGTCTGTCTGTTTGACGTACCTAATTTGAACCCTAACTATTCTAGTGGGTTTCTCCACATCCATTAATACTCTGGTAACGGTGACTTTTGCATACAACTTGACTTCATTACCATTTCGATTGGGACAGTATCTAGTTTATGGTCTCTGAAGTCCACTGGCTCGTCGTATTGCGCAATCGCTTCAGGAATATACCGTATGTGTAGCTGAACTTCACTATGATATGATTATTAACTGTTACTGGTAGCTCTGTAGCCTCATTTTCAAGAAAATATACTAGGCACAGATGTCTAAGATGCTTTCGCTTCTTGCGTAGTCTGCTGTGATACTGAAGCTTACTGAAAAACGGCTAAGTGGCTCAGTGCGTATACCTCTTCTTGGTTAGTGGCATCAACCCAGTTGAGTCGTTTCAAAACTTCTTTCCCGACCTTCACTAACCGCCCTACTGGTATGATGTAACAGAACACCTATTAAAGGCTGAGTGTACTGCTTAACTTTGTACTGTTTTCGAGTATAGGTCTACGAAACTTGGTTACCGATAACTAACAGTTTGTCAAAATTGCATGTTTTCGATTATCATTATATTTGTATACCATATGTTTATGCATTGAGTTCCCGATAATCTGATAGACATCAATTTTGTTTTATAGACATATAAACCTTTCACAATTAGGCTACTTATCCACTGACTTCAGTATCCTCATACAGTAGTTTGAAATAAAGCTATCTTTCTCAATAAGCAGTTCAATTCCTCGACTCCAGAAGACACAAATGTCAAAAAACTCTTTGACTATGCGAATCGTAATCATATATCAAAAGTAGAGGGCTGGATGTAAATTTCCGCATAATCACCAACTTGTTTCAAGGATTCCTGATTCCCAACAGTTTTGGGTGACACTATTGCCTAAACCACGATTCAGTGCATTACTGTTAATTTTCCGTAGCTAAATGTTTTGTTGAAGAGTGTTTATTTTGTGTAACATTCAACCGTATTTGACTGTTTTGTATACATGGGCTGTGCGATCGTACGAATGTTTGTGTTCCCGCTTACCAGCCCCATATGTTAATATATTTTCTAACAAACTTCTGCATCTGTCGCTAATTTTATTGAAATTTGTTTTTTTAAATTCGTTTAGTTTCTTAATCATTCCACATACTGGGACAGTCTTGTATAACTTTCTATGCCTTCACGCTATTATTTTTTTAATGTATAGAATTTCGTCGGTCATGCTATTTGCCTGTATACAAATGATTCTTACAGACAGAAAGCACCAGCTATCGAGGTTGTCACCAAAATGCAGCTGTATAACCACTCAGTCAATCGATTCGGGAAGTCTCCATACCTTTACCCTCTTTATGGCTTGGGAGAATTGCCCCAGGCTTTTGCTCGACTGAGCGCAGTATATGGAGGCACATATATGTTAAACAAACCAGTAGATGAGATTGTAATAGAAAATGGCAAAGTCATTGGCGTAAAATCTGAAGGCGAGATTGCACGGTGTGATAAAGTAATATGTGATCCTAGCTATGCACCAGATCGCGTCCGAAAGTGTGGCCAGGTTAGTGCATTAAAACTTCTTGAATTATTTCCCCATTCCCTCTGTAAGCAGTATCCTGATCAATATTTATTTATTTACATTGTTCATGTCAAATGATATGTAGTATAACGATGAACGTTTTGCCACTTAACTAGCCAACGTTACCAAAATATCACGCAATACGATTTTTCCACCATGACGTATATGTTTAAGGACAGGTAAAAATTTCCATTTCTAGGAACGCTTATCCAAAAGTAACCTTTTCGGAACACGAAAACTATCCTATTTATTTCGTTCTACACAAAGTAGCAAAGTAGACAAAAAAGGAATGTAAATTATCTGTACAAACCTTATTTTCTACACGGGTTACACAGAAACGTGGTTAAGATGAACACTGTTCCTACATTTGTTTATCATTTTGAGAGATTTAATTAAAAGCTATCAGGTGGACATTGATGATATTGTGGTCAAATAACAGGTAAATGTGATGGGTCTGTCTTCCCATAGATTGCTCTTTCATGCTACGGTGTGAGGATTGGTAACTGAAACTGCTAAGTAGTAGTAATGTAAGGTTTCATGTTAGTGACTAACTATGACTCTTTGCACCTTATGTATCCAGAATCAGATGGAAATGTCGGATGAAAAGTACAACGTAACATCTAATATAACAACTGTTTTAAATGAGTTAACTCGAATTCCTCTAAATTTCATATTTTCACTGTAAGTATTCATTGCTACTGAAGCAGCTGTAATTCAGGGTAACCATTCATCTGTAATTTACTTATATTTTTTAGTCATGTAAAGGACTGTGGCTTACTGGTATAGATAGTCGTTTGTTCAAACCCCGCTCCACTTATAGAGGTTTGAGCAACCAGGTAGTATTAGTGGTCTTGATTGTCTAGTGTATAAGCGTGCACATGGTTGCTGAAAGAGGGACAGAGGAAAGAAACCAAATACAATCGTGCTTACCTTCAAAATTACTTGGCATATCGTTATTTCAATTGATTATTGGAGGTACTTATTCTAACCATTTTTTTTACAAGTTTTTCTTCAGTTGAAGTAAGTTAATTACGTGCTGATCAAGTTAGTGCCTATAGAAGAGTGCTTCTGCCTAGTTGAACATTGTTAATTTCATTAAGGCAAAGAAGTTCATAACAGCAAGGAATTCGCATTTCTACCACTGTAGTTTAGTGGTTTTGTTTTCATTTTATGGGTGACTTACCCGCTATCAGTTTTCAGTTCAACTCACCTTTAAAAAATGTTTAAATGTTCACTATCAAAACAGGCTAGTCAAGAAAACACTTCAAAAATGATATTATTTGTGGCCATTTTGTGGAAATTTGCTAAATTTCTCAGATTTTATCATTGTAAACTTTTCCTTGCTCTTACAAAATGCATAAGATATCTCCTGAAAGTTATGCAGTTCTTAGTTTCACTCTTATGCGTAGAACAATCTCCATATCCGTTCTTAATCTGAATAGCTTGGTGATTAGGGCTTAAATCCGAACACAAGCTCCACTATTTCGAAGGCTGAGGGCTAAATTTATCCTTATCACAGCAACCGTTATTCTTCTCAGTAGAGTTTGGATATAACAGGTGTTATCCGGATATGCCGTAATAATAAGAACTTAGGCTAATTCTCTAGTATGTTTTTAGTCTGTATTTCCAAGTAGTCTGTTTTTTTCATCACATTGTCATTTAGAGACCTATGTAGGAGAAAACGTGAAACTATCGCGAGTATCTCCTAAGAAATTATGTCTGTTTTAAACACAAGCTTATTACAATATGGGCTTCAGAAAATATGCCACACAACGTAATAAACCATCACTATGAAGCCAATAACGAGGAAAGAAAAAGAAAAATATAATAAGGAATAGAACCCGTTAATTCTTTTGCACTTCCATTATCTACAAGTCTAAATAGTGCCATCTATGCTTTCAATTTGAAGACATCTTCCTTATTTCCAGGTTGTCCGCGCCATATGCATTTTGAATCATCCTATTCCAAATGTAAAGAACTCTCTTTCATCACAGATAATCATTCCTCAAAATCAAGTTGGTCGACGTCATGGTATGTTTATATAATACTTTATGCGCATATCTTCACTTCAGATATATACGTTTCTTGTGTTTCACATCCACATTACGTATGTCCTGAAAAATTCTTTGTTGTCCTCGTGGCAACAACTGTAGAAACATCGAATCCACATCAAGAACTTCAACCGGGCTTGCAGTTACTTGGACGTATTGAGCACGTATTTTACTCAGTAGCAGATTTGTACGAACCCGTGGATGATGGCAGATCAAGTAACGTAAGTTTCCCCTCTAAGCTTGGGGATTAAGAAAAGATTTATTTCTAATTGTACCTTTTGGCACTAAGCGTGAATAAAAATATCCAATTTCTTATTCTGAAAGGGTAACGACTAGTGCCCATTAAACTCCATTACAGTAGTCTGAATACTGAACACTCAGTCGTCAAGTTGTAGGTTTGAAATTCCTCTCTGGTACGACTTAATGTACTACTTCCCTTTACTCCTCTGCTAAAAAGTTATACGTGATTGCCAGGTAGTAGGATTTTTGAAGCAGCTAGTGCTCGTATTTTGAATGTGACATCTGAAGTTTTAAATTTCGCAAAATATGACTCTTAAGAAAGTAATTATTTTTTAACCTAAACTTTATGGAAACTCCAGACAGTTCTTCCAGTATTTAACATAATATCTCATGGTTCTCTAAACCCATACTTTGTAGTTTCTACTATCACTGTGTTACAAGATAGCTGGTGCAAAGATTTTTCTTCGAAGACGCTGTTTCTTTACTTGACTATAATGTAAAATTACAGTTCAAATAAGCAGCCGACTGTGGCGGTTCATATTCTTCCAGCTGTTTTTACAATTTTGTACCGACCTCACACTGGAATGTTCGAATTTTATTAACCACCTTTTACCAATTAAACAAGCAAGGAAGCTAGAAGTTCTATGTCCAAGGGCAGCATCTTACTGTTGTCTCCGAAACAAGCAGATAAATCAGCGTAGAACCTTGCATAAAAGTGTATTGGTTCACACATACACTTCACAGTAGCTTGCAAAGAAAAGGTAAATAAATGGAAAAAATGTATGATGAGTGGGGGTGTAAATAATGAAGGTGATTGATGGCAATATTCACGGCTTCAGAGATGACTGAAAGCATGTAATCTTGCGTCTTTGTGAGCTATCTTACTAAAAGTTTCTAGCCTAACATAATGAGGGCCCCAACCAATGGGGGTTGTGTGCTTACTGCTTCGTTATACGCGCTAAAGCGCAAGACCTTCAGTGAGATCAAAATTCCTAAAGCAGTAGAATAGGCTATTTCCTCTGTTCGAAACGCTTTGCCATGCATTCCAGGAATCTATTCACCTCACAAATTGTTTCATTAAAATCAGATTTTATGGGAAAAAAGAAACTTTTTTTTTTTTTAATTAAAATAAAAAATAACAGTTAATGCCGTGGTGGAATTCTTCACTTACCTAATCTTGGTTAAATATATCAGATATTGCATTCGAGAAAAAATAACTATCTAGTGACTGATTGTGGTGGAAACATCTAAGTTTCAAAGAAGAAAACTAGTGGGATTAATAGAGAGTTATAGATGATTAATATTAATTACGTATAGTCTATGTGACTGCGGCTGACCAAGGTAGATTTATATTCTATCCATTCCCATTGGAAAATGCAACCTATGTATTCTATTGATTTGGAATCAAATTTTCCCACATTCATCAGGTAAACCTCTCGTGTCTACGAAGTATATTTGAATTTAACATCGTTTTGACTTGTTGAAGCAGAAACTCATCGAATACATTTTAAGATTTTATATAAAAGTATACACAGACCCCATTCATTTCTCTCCAGCAGAATTGCTCTATTTGTATGTCCTGAAGCGATCAAGTAGAATCTGCCTGCTAAAATGCTAAGAAAAGGTAGTGAATGTTTACGCCACTTCGTTTGGTTCATGCTAGGTGATCTTTTTTTTTTCCAGATATATGTTTCAAAGAGCTATGATGCATCAACTCATTTTGAAAGCACATGCACAGATGTATTGGAAATGTATGAAAGAATAACTGGACATCCATTCGACTTTAGCAAAGTTACAAGGAATTTAGAAGATGATTAACACAGTCTTATTGTCACTGTGATTCTTGTCTTAAAATATAAAAAGTAATAATATGGATACCTTCACACTTATAATTTATCACTCATATGAATGGTTTCCTACTTCTTTTTTCCATTTATTTCTGATTATTTTTCCTTTGATCGTCATCATTTATTTCTATCATGTAACATTGTTTATTTTAAATCTCGTGCTGGTAGCAAAACTGTTTCACCTTTTGTCCTTGTCTGTCTTCTGGTATCTTTTCCTATCGATTAGCTTTCTTTTATATTTAGAACCAAACCGGTTTGTTTAATTTTAACACTTGATTGTGTTGTGCTATGTCTTGTTTTCTAATTGTTGTCTTTGTATCAATGTTGTGTCAATGTGATATTGCATTCCCCACTAAAAAAAAAGGAACGTAATCTCATCATAAAAGCACACTGTTTGTACTCTGTAATGATTTGAAGATCGCCTATCTGACAGTGACTTTCTTTAAAAACTTCGTACACTTGTGTCGAATAAAATGTGTTATTTGTTCTGTAAAAAATGTGTTCTTTTATTTTTTGTGCGTTCATAATTCAGTAAAAACAATCAGTCGGCTGTTTGATTTACGATATCTTCAGTAATATCACTTGTCATTCAGTGTTAAAAGAGGTTGGAATTATTATGACTATTTCACATCTGGTCATTCAGTAGTTTTAACAATTAAATCAGAAGCTGAACTTAGCACAGGTCAAATTCGTTAACTAATTTGGTCAGTCGATGATCGGCCTGTATATTATGAAGGTCATTTGACTCATTCTACTTAACACGGTAAGATAAAAGTGCTTTGATTTACTTGCCGAAACGTGGTTAGAAATATCCTGTAAAGAGTTGAGTTCCGAGTCAAATTTCATCATTATCAGAGTATATATTTTTCTGAACGCTTCGCTGTGTAAGCCACAGAATAAACATTTTGAAAAGATCAAGAGCTAAACAAAATGTATGATTCACTTTTACCAGATAAAAGAAAGATAACCGTATTTACGACCGTTTAAATATTACAGTTGATAGTTTTCATCTTTTCTAACTGTTTTGATTTTTGGGATATTTTAGGCTCGCTTATTGCGGGCTGTAAGCAAATGTTGCTAGTAGTTATTTGATTCAGTTATAATTTTAGGTAGATAATCGCAACCGTTATGAACTAGAAAAAGTTGCATATCATTCACAAGTTATAGCCTACATTTCTTTGGGGTGGGATGAATACCGCTGTAAACTGGTTTCTGTCTGTAACCTTATAAACAAGAACTCGTTTGACTTCCACTTTCTAACAACCTTTTAAATGATGGGATACTGAGTTCATTTATTTTTGTTTAGTAAATTTCCTCAAACTTCCTTCAAAGGCTATGATAGTACAAAGAAGGCTAATATTTTTGCCAGTTGCTCTAACGACTGTTTGTTCCCCAAGCTTCTTAACAATCTTTAAACAAATTATTTTGTGAAGTATGTTTGCTTAAAATTGTAGAAGCCTATGTATTGGTGAGAAACCGGTTCTTGAGCTATAAATTCATGGGTATAAAATTGTATTTGCTATAGAAGGCATGACTATAGAAGTAATCAGCATTCTTCAAAATGTAGTTTTTTTATGAATGTTTATTGTAACCTATTTGCTGAAATATAGATCTTGTAGCAACAACCTACAGTTCATTAATAAAGATAGTATTATAGACTGTGTAAAATATCAAGGCAACTGAAGACCAAAACAACAAGTGTTAAGACTGCTGTTTGTTACTAAGACTTCTCAACGAATTTACAAATGAAGATAGTTGAAAGAACTCAATTCAACTGAAGTACCAAGTTATTTAATCAACAGAAATAAGTAATCAGTAAAACAGGCAATAAACATCACGTAAGTAATTTTGTGATCAACGTTCAAACTGCTCACAACGTAGCACTAACTAAAAGCTTATTGACTAGTTATCTGATTGACTTGATGAAATTGGAGCAAGGATGATCGAAAGCAGTTAACAGTGTCATCTGAGATCAACTTACAGGAATATTCATTGAAAACTGAACAGACTACACTTTTTGGCAGTAGATAAAGGATGTATTTGGCATGGTACTGACTTCCTTCTTCCTATCTTTTTGGTTCCTTTATTACCTACCAACTGTTATGCTTTGTTTCTCTCATCATTTAATCATGTACCATCGTGACTTCTGCTGAAGGCACCACAATATATGCTACTTGGACTGGTTCTTCTCAGTAGCACACATCACAGAATAATTATGCCTTATACAACCTGTTTTACATATGGCTTACACTGATTAGTAAATGGTTTCCAAGTGACTGACTTAATTATTATTAGATTCTTTTTAGCATCGAATCGCCTGTAACAAAGGCGAAAGTGTAACAATTTATGCAAAGTGCTTTCTGCATGTTGAACGATTTTCTATGAATTATATATTACGTGAATATCCTGCTCTTGTTAAGAATTACATATAATCTAAAGATATTTTTCCTTACCACATAACCTAGGTTAGAAAATTTATGGAGGCCCAAACATCTTATTCCTTCTGGTTCTAGACAGTAATTGTAACCATCAACTTTCATCCGTTATCGAACCCAAGACTTTACTGTAGCTTGGTGAACACTTGATCTTTAAACCTATTTTTCAACTCAGTGGCCAGCCCTAATAAACTTCGCATCTGTTTTATCTATGACCTACCGAAAACCCACAAAGTGGGGTCCTACTGAGATTCATGTTATCAGTGGTTGACTCTCCGTATCACAAACTGCCTCGATCTAGAGAAGCTTAAACCTATTTCAGACAACCTAGTTGTGTATAATTAAAAAAAACACTTCAGTTTGTGGGAAAGCTTGCATACTTTAAGCAAGTACTTTTTATCCTTCAGTGTTTTTTAAAATCTAATCACCAACATTATAGTTAATGAGATTTTTGAGATCATTTATAAGGTGTTTGAATTTCTTCATCTACTTAAAGACGACTTCAAGCAACTTTTAACTCTATGCAACAGAGATGTTCACTTCCAGCTCAACAATAAATTGTTTCGACATATCGATGGAGTGGCTACGTGAACTCTACACGGTCCAATACTTGCCGGTATATTCATCTAAACTTAGAAGTGAGCACACTGAAACCAGCTATCGATGGTGGTTTATTTTATACGAAGTGTGCAGTTGTCGTTTATGATTTGCATAATTTTAATTATGCCTCGGAAAAGTTCCAGGTTTTGAACAGTGCACATGAGAACATTATTTTTATGATGGAGTACGAGCATAACTTGTTTCTCATTATAGCAATAGGTGAATCACATACCAGTCAAAATGAACATGTATATATCTAATATCACTATCAACTGTATTTACTAGTTCACATGTAATAGAAAACCATGCTTATCTGTAGAACAGATAGATGAATTTATTCTTTTTTCTCGTTATGCTGCAACAAGTCTGAGATTGAACGGTTCTCAATCACACACCACTTGCTCAACTCAGGACATACCGTAGATATGTCAGCCTACTTTCAAATAACGAATCGACAAGAAATTTATGTACTACTCCGCTTTACCGAAATAATAGCATTTAAAGGCTTTAAACGTGACCTCTGTATTCAGGAAGAGACAGTGATTGATCTGACATTGCCGCGGTAACCGTGTTTCTTTTCAACTGTCGCATTCCCTCTTAAATATTTTCTCCATTCTTTTTAATCTTCCTATCTGTTCTGTATGTTTTGCGTAATATGTTGGTCGTTTGTTTATTTCTGTGCGATAAATCTGTTATCATTATAATGCTTACTTTGTTGTTATTATTTCTTCCTAAAACCCACTGTCAAAACTCTGGAATCTTCCTTCCAGCTATTCGTAGTTAAACATACTTTATCACTATCACTCATATTGCTAAAATTCTTCAATAATTGATCTTGCCTGTTCTATCTCCTTCCTATTGTACATGGTTACTTTGTTCTAACATGAAATTTTATTTCTAACTTATCTCCCCACTAATTTTGCATTCATTTGAGCTGTTTTCAGTATTAGAGAAACCGCACAACGAAGCAATATAAGCTTACTGTTTATTGACACTTGTAATTTTCCGTTGCTATACTGGGTCGCATTGCTCGATCTGTGTTGGCAGATGGCCTTCTATGGGGTTGCCTCGAGACTGCTTGAATATCTATAATGTTGTAGTCTACTTAGTGGCTATCAGGAGGGATCTATAGAGCACGTTTCATCTTATTTGAAACTGATCAGTTGGATATACCTGCATCCTAGTGAGTGATGTTGTTCCTACTGAGACCTAGTAGATAACTCTTTGGGATTTGAAGCGATAGGTACTGGGTTCGAGTTCCGGCGGGAAGAACATCACTCACTGGTGGGCAGATATATCCAACCGAAAGGTCTCAAATGGGGCGAAACGTCCTCGCTAGATTCTGCTGGTAGCCACCAAGTAGACTGCAACGATATAAGCCTAATTTATTTTGCAATTATTGTTCTTAATTTGATGAAAATGATCGAACGAACACTGGGTGAACTTTGAGAAAAGTGCGATCGACTTCTTGTTTCTTTAAACAAAGTAAACTCTTGTTTCAAACTGTTTGTCCTGATAGTACCTTTTACGAGAGTTAACGTTGACCCAAGTGTGAGTACTGAATGACCCCAAGCGATAAATGTTCAGCTGTTTATTATTTAAATGAAATCGTAATCTATTATTCAATTAACTGCGCTTAGCGTCAATACTTCGATAATGAAGTAAAAAAATTACTTTAAACATGCGGCACTGAAAAACCTGGAGTAACAGGAATATTCTCGTTTGTAGTAACATATGAATGTTAAGCGCGTATTTTATGAGATTATATCTCAGGGGATATTCACACAACATATCGTTGGCCACTAGTAATCTACACAACTACTCTACAAACATTCGTTTTCATTGTTCCTAGAATAGTAGCTGTTATTCACCTATGTTGAGAATGTAATTTATTCTGGTTCTCTATTCTCTATGTACATTGACAAAAAAACTTTTGATCAATAGACTCTTGAATTTTCTGTATGGAATGAAGTATCAGATAAACACAATAAGACATTCTGTTTACATTGATCAAAAAGCGTGTGAATTTAATTTATATATGGATTCACCAAGTTGTATGATGTCAAGACTTAAATTGAGTTAACTGAACGTAAGGTGATATGATTGGATCAATCTAATTCAAAGTCTGGTCTTCTCATGAATCAATCACCTAATTATGGTTCTCAATTCCAGTTGACACATTCACTTGTATCCACTTCCTGAAATAGTCTTACATCATGTAATTTAATTGTGTCACAATGCTAACAGGTCCTCTTTCTACTCTACTTCAATAAGAGGTAGACTGGAACAGCACAGAGCCTCAGAAATATAGCATATACCCAGCATGCTTGGCTGTTATCTGAAACACTATGATAATTTTCTCTCTTTAGTACGCTTTTACAGTCTGACTCATGACTGATACACATCAGGAAAACAATAATCTGCTTGAAACTTTCTAGGCGTATGTATATAACCTTGAGCGAGAAGCAATATTTTCTACAGTTGGCAACTTAGGTTGTAGACTTTAGAGGAGACATATTCAATGGGTGCTTGTTTTTGTTTTACAGGAGTCTTGCTGACCAACATTTACGATACAAATCTATTGAGCACCGAAATGAGATCGCAAGTTGTCATTGTGAAAGAGAAGTTTCATGTTGTCAACAGATAATCATCACATAAGAGAGACATAAATAAAGTATGCGTCACTGACTTGCTGACGTGACTGATCAAGGACGAAGTGGTGGTTCCTAGAAGTATAATTATTTCATTTGCTGGAGCATTTACTGCACTACTATAACTCCTGATAGATGCTCATCTTTCATGGGCTGATATCACAAAATTCTTTCCTGTAACCAGCTTAACAAAGTAATGGTTACAAAACAGTTTTGAGAAATTTAATGAAAAAACGTAATACGTCGACCAGACAGGGTCCTTGTTAAGTCTTTATGGAAAAACATGAATATCTACAGAAAGTCAGATCAGTTCTAGATGATCCATCGAAATTCGTAATTGACAGTTATGACAAAGATATGAGTGAGGCTGCAGAAAGGTGGAGGAAGAGGAATTTGCATAAACTCCTGAAGACAAATCCGATTGGTAACTCGGCTTATAATGACATCAAGACAGTAAGATCTTGTCTATCATATTTATATAGCTTGCCAAAGGTGCATAAACTTGCTCGTCGGCTAGCAGAGTAGGTGAAATCGATTCGTCGGAAGTTGACCTTCCACGGCTTAAAAGATAGCTTCGATTTTGTCTAAAATCTAGAAGGTTTCGACATTTATGATAAAATACACGGTATCTTTTGACATGTCTTTGCTACATACATGGATTACCTTGGAATAAATTTTAGAGGATTCTGATCTGCCTCTATCCAAAGAAAAGTTTAAACACCTTACACTGATATGCACTTAGAATGCACTCTTTAAATTCAACAACGTTATATATCAAATCGATGAAGTTGTGATGGGCAGTTCTTGGGTCCTATAATAGTTGATATCTTTTTGGGGAACTGTGAATGTATGATTATGAAGTACGCAGTCGATGAAACAACCTCATACACTATGTATGCTCATGGTAGCAGTAACCTGAAACATGCCTCATTTTCGCTTAGTTTACTCAATAAAGCATACCGAAACATAGAAAAAAATTGTGTGAGGAAATGACTAATGTTTATGTCTATAACAAAGGATTTCCACAGAAATTCATGAATAAATGATCTGATGTAGTCGGGGTGGAATCTGTTTTCCTAAATTTTAACTTCAAAGGTAACGATGTTCCTGGGAGAAAAATTATCTACAACAAATACTGTCTTAAAAGGAACTTATCCAGCTACTAGGTTAGTCACACTACGAAACAAATTGTTCACCGAAATTATCATAGGTTGACAAGTTCCCTTTTCGTTTTATCTTTAACTGGATATACCGGTTGACATGTACATGTCAAAGCACCTACATTTGGAAGAAAAGAAAGAACGGTCTGTGACCGTATATCTGAGCATATTCCAAGGAGTTTGCAGCTTAGAGGTAGAAAGGTCTCAACAATGCTTTCGCTCATCATCATACTGATAGTTGTCATGAGGTTGATATCTAGAAATCGTTTAAGTAATCAGTGAACAAATGAATTTGAATTTTTCATGTTTCCCTGAAGCAGCAGTCGTTCAACGATTTAAACCGAACTTATGTATTTAGAAAGAAATACTTATCAGTCTGTGCCTGGCATAGTGAACATTTTGATCATCAGAAGACAATGGGGCATGTTATTATGGGTTTATACGTTCTCATTTTACATCCTTGACCTAATTATCTGAGATCTATTCACCTCAGGCAATGTAAATCTTTTTTACACACTTTTTTTGTAACCTTTCTCAATAAGTAGAATGCTTTAGTTTCTCCCCTTTTTCGTCCAACCTCTGCCCTACATTGTTTGTTTAATCTTTCTACTTATTGACAGACTAGCAATTCAAAGATTTTCCCTGAAACGAAACGTTGGAATTATTTGATTTCAAACCCGCTGTGACTTACATAAATACAATCTATATCTAATGTCAACCTTTTACTCAGCGCCCAATATTTGCCATACTATACGATCAAATCTTGATCATAGTTTATATAGACTCACTATTAGTTCATACACATTTATTCACTCAGTTTTTGTCTTTGTTTACGGCATATCAATGTTATGTTTTCCTCAAGCCGATAATTTCCTATCCAACCGACTCTAGTATCCAAGCCATTTGTATCAGTTGGGGTTAAAACTATTTTAGATTGCAAGTAGCTGATGAGAAACTTCGAAATAGGAATAAATTCATACTATTCTGCTAAAACTTTTGAGTGTTATGACCATTGCTTTCAAACCCTTGAACGTCAGCCGACCTAACGGTCAGACGACTTCAAACTGTCGTGCGCTGGGTGTAAGCGTAAAACACTATCAGTAATTTTCATATTACTTTACAATCTTGAAGTTGTAGATAATCTTAATGATAAAAGTTATAAATGTTCCATTCTGCAACTGAGAAAATGGAATCTGTTCACTTGTTATCAAACATTTTGTACGAAATAAAACTGCTGCCAATTTCATGACAGTTCACTAATCAATTACTTTGATAGCGTCAAACGAATCATCTCTAGACCAGTAATATAAGCAATAAAAGTATTTATAACATAGCAGTAAAAAATAAAGTGTTTTTGACTGTCGTTGGATAGTAACCACTGTCCATTGTATTGTTCTAGGTGCTGATAGGATTTTGTCAGATAATTTTGCATCCTGGTCACCAAACTATGCTACTCTTCACTGCCTTCTGAGGAAGAAAACCATTTTACCAGTCTCCAGTATATACAGATGATATAATCTAGCCCAAACAGTTTCTTGTTAACGTCCGTGACTGGAGTCGAGTGTGATAAAACTAGTCTTGTAAAAGCCTCAGATAAGCTTTTCTTGTAAATTCCGCGAAGCATAAATCGATGTCTAGGGATTTATGCTGACTACATCCGATCGCCTACCGACAGACAGTATAGTCTTGCAAAGGTTTGTGCAACTAAACCATGCTTATTTATATAAAACAGGGTATAGAAATGATTCAATTACGAATTTTATTTCAACTGACACAATGTTTGACGATTAGTAGTTTCATTGAATGTCAGAAAATCATGACCATAGAGAGGGATAAGATAGCGTTTTAAAGAATTTGTGTGCTTAGGCCAGTTGACTAGTAAGTTGATACTTGTGAAGTGAAAATATACTATCATTTTGAACTTTGGAGTATAAAAATCACGTAGTTTAGCTGGTCATTGTACGGTATTTGACTACTTATCAACTTTCACGTAAGCCCACATACAACAGGGCGAAGTATAACAGAAGTCGGTTTAGCGTTTCGTTAGGAAAAAGACCAATCTTATGCAAACAGTAGGCTACCCGGTTATTTGGACACTTCTAGTTAAAGGTATTTGGTATAATGTTTAAATGCATGTGCTCAAATAAAATCGGACCCAAACTTAACCCATTTAAATGACATAATGTCAGTCATTTCTACTGGAAATAGTTTACTATGGAAGTCCTGATATGTATAGAGCAAATTAAAAACTTGTTTGTCCACGTGTTACTTAGAGATATCCACCATGGATGGAAGGAAGAATATGTCAAGGTGTTTTTCATCGTAGATTAATATTAGCTCGAGAATTATCAAGAGCCTAGGAACACTGGACAGTTGTTTCATCTTAGTTTGGAATTCTTCTGCAGTGCACACTCATTTTCTCGTGAGGGAAGTAGTCCGCAACTGTTATGTCTGGTGGCGTACACGTTACTATTCAGCCAATATGTTGGAGTTCAGCATCCCACATTTCCTAACATCACAAGCATGATCCAGTTCTATCAACGAGAATTTGTCCTCACATCCGATTTAGTTAGAACCACAGGGTACAGCTTCCTATCAGAATCATGTAATCAATCATTTCTTCATAAACAAACCACCTGAATGACGATTCTGTACCTGACAGTGGCTCATTTCTCGAGGTTCTAGCAGGCAACTGTGATCTGTGGATTCGGTTATGTCGGATGTGAGCACAGATACTCATTAATGGAATTGGATGATATTTGTGACGTGTGGATCACTAGATTTCAACCCAGTGGCTGAGTAGTAACCTGCTGTCTTTAGGAAGTAACAATCCCGGTTGATCCCTCATATGTTCAGACCGCGAAGTACTAAGAAGTCCTAAAGTAGGACGAAACAACTATCAACTGGTCCTAGTTTTTCAGTGATTCTAAAACTGATTTCCATTCACAATAAAAAAAATATCTTGAAATGATCCAGTTTGTCACGACGCATACACTCGAAAAAATATACATTGCAACACAAGTTTTGTTTCCACGATATACAAAAGACTATTCAGGCAATATTTAACTAGTCTGTCAATAATTTGTTTGATATCGGTAAAATCAAACAAGAAATAAGGCTGTGTTCTCAACTTTTGTGTAAAGAAAACGATATCAAGCATCATTAAGAAAAGTTCTCATTGTAATGCCTTAAAACAGAGAAAAGTGACCGTTTTGGCAGACATATTTCCCGTGACTTCTGCTTAACACGATAAAACCTGCGTAACAATGTTGATGACATCAGATCCCTTTCATTGGTCTAACATAACATGTATACTAATGAATCCAGTATTTCCAGTGATGCTATAAACGCATGCATACAATTGTGCTATAACCGTGATTTTGGTTATCTAGGTTAAGCAACTGAATTTCTGTTCCCAAAATAGAAGTCAACTTTAGCTCAAAGACAGTTGTAGTAAGGTTTGATCCCGTCTGAGTGTGATTACGAAACCGATACATACTCCACCGCATTAAAATCACCGACAGTAGAAATATCTGTACTTCATTTTCTCCACTCATAAATAAAACTGGGGAATTTACAGAAGCTGATATAAAATCTACCATTTATAAACTAGTATATACGTGTGACTGGTGTGTATGTGTGTATGTTGCATTGAACTCCTCCTACTTACAGTTCGCAATTGAATCTTATTTGTCCACCAATAGAAGCGAATATATATACTTTGGTAGGTCAATTGAAAGCTTAATCCCTTACACGTTATGTTAGGCAGCAGATCATGAAATCTCATGGTCGTTCATTACAATTCAATTTCCAGAACTTACAGAGGAAAAATAATCACTTAAAGATAACGTGTGATTTGTTTTGAGTAAATTATTTATTCTGATCTTTGAGGTAGCCTTTATTAATAGGCAGATTCATACGTACGGCGAAAACTAAAGACTAAAGATGAAAGAAAATCCCGCTCAATGATATTCAAGACAACAAATATAGGGTTACTGTCAACGAAACCCAGTAATATTGCACTTTATCAAATTGTCTGTGCAGCTGTTTCTTGATGTCTATCTCTATAATTATATTACTTATTATTATTTGTCCAATGGGTTCCTAGTGGAACATAGGGCTTCAGTTGCACATCTCCATTGCACTCTATTCTCTGCACTCTATTCTCTGCAGTCTTCTCAACCTGCATACACAACTCCCCACAAGCTCTCATTTATTCTTCACACCATCTCCTCCATGCCACACTCAGCTAGGACGCCAAACTCATCGTTTACCATTTGGGTTACACTTGACGACTCGACATGGCCTGGTCTGACATGTGATGTCCACAAAATGTCTTCTCAGTCTATGCCCAATCCAATCCATCTCCACATTCGACTACATATTTGATGGACGATGGGTTCTTGGTCAGTTCGTTGCCAGTCAGTCAGTCAGTCAGTCAGTCAGTCAGTCAGCCAGTCAGTCAGTCAGTCAGTCAGTCAGTCAGCCAGTCAGAGTTCCTTCTTGATTATTCTTATTATTCTGGCCATATGATCTCATATTCACTATCGCGTGAGCGTAGGCTCCACATGTTCATGTATGTCTGCAGTTTGTTGTAAATGCTTCTTGTAACACACCAAGTCTGTCAACCATCACATAGAAGCACTGACTTACTTGACTGACATTAGTGTTGAAAATGTGGATGTTGTTCACGCTTTATGATGAATGCGGTGCAGTGCAGTGGTGGTGGTGTTGGTTAAGGTGATGGTGGTTAGGTACCTTCATCACCCCTGTCGTCTCTACCTTCACCTGGACGAAATCCCTTCTTCCGTGTCCTGTCCTGCCCTGCCCTGCCAGACCTCTTCTGTCAATCTGTCGGTTTTCGCCTATACGTCTTCGAGTTTGTGCGTCAAGACGTTAGACATAAATCGTCATCATCATCACCATCATCATCGGCGAAATCCAAATGTTCTTCTGGGGTCTTTTCACCAGTCAAACAGCATTTGCCATCTTCTCACAGCTCCTCACACTTGTCTGTTGCATAACCCAGTCAAGTACAGTCCAGTCGACCAGATTCATGATGTTCGCTGATAGTAGGTGGTAACCTTGTCCTACTCCTGCCTCCACTCTAGAGGCATCACTGAGCTGCTTTCCATTTTGAATCACTTGGAATGTCGAGTCTTCATACAGCTGTTGAATGAGGTTGATGAAGATTTGTGGCAGTGAAACCGTAGTGTTGAATTAGCTGCCTGCCAAATTACTTGTCGGTCGACGCTGTCGAAGGCCGTTTCGAAATCGATGAAGTTGAGGTAAAGATCCAGTTGACAGCAATTCTATGCTGTGTTCTATGATGATGAGTAGCGTAGTGTTGCAATTTGATCAGCACATGATTTGTTATTCCTGAAGCCAGCCAGCCAGGCAGCCAGCCTGTTCCAATTGTACCTCAGTTGAATCCAGAGCATATTTAAGTCCTTCCAGGATGACGCGGCATAATATTTTGCTTGGGGTGGACAGAGGTAGAGGATGGTCCCGCTCCAGTTCTTGAAAACACTAAAATCTCCCTTCTGTGTGAGTTTTGACGGAATTCCATCCGGTCGTGCCGCTTTCCCGGATTTCGGAATCTTTATGGATTTCAGAACTTCACTTCTGCTTTTGTTGGAAGGTTTGTGTTCGCTGTTATTTCTGTGGCTGCTGGTGGGTTTTCTGGACGAGTTGCAGGTGGGGTCGATTCATGAGTGTTTTGAAGTGGTCAGCTTATCGGTTTCTTTGTTTCTCTTCTTTGGTAACCAGGTTTCCTCCACTATATTTCATTGGTTTCATCTGTGTTGATCTCTTCCCTCCCAGATTTTAACCTGATTATTTGATACAATGCTGTCAGGTCTCTGTCTTCCCTACCTGCTGTCTGTTCTGCTTCACTCATAAATGTGTCATAAGAATGACTTTTGTCTTTCCGTGCACTCCTCTTAGGTTCTTTGTCCAATGTAGTGGTTTATAGGTGGTGTTCAGTTCCTCTTTTTATTGTTCATCCCTGCACTGCACTGCACTGTGTTAATCTTCTGCTTCATCACCTTCCTTTTCCTGCTCTATCAGCTTCCATGTGTTCACCGAGATCCATTCCTTGTGCTGTTTTTTCTTCTTTCCTAATATGGTTATGCAGGTTTCTTTCGACATAGCTTTCACAGAGTTCCAGTGTTCTTCCAAGGAGGTTACTTCAGGGATATTGCTTGATACCTCCCACTTTTTCGTGATGACTGACGTGAATTTAATAAACACTTAAACTTCCGTAGATTTTTTTTCTGGTTGCATTACAAGTACTAGATATTTCGACCATCCGAACTAACCAAGAATATGCATGCTGTACGTTTCAGGAAACTTTGTCACAAGCTAAACAACGATAAATAATTAGTTTGTCTTTTAATTTCAGCTGCGTTCACTAACGTTATCCCTTATGAAATACTGACGATGATGACATGCTCCATAACTATTTCTTTACTGTTGTTACTTTGGACTTTATAGTTACTTCTTCCCACGATGATCAATAATCCCAATCGTCACATTTATTCCATTCATTATTTATTCTTTCTCTGCCCATTCTCCAAAACAGCTATTAGGCATCCACCACCTAAATAAGATTTACCTCAGACTGTGAAATGAGTATAATAAAAAACCCTTATGTTTAGCATGCACTTTGTATCTTTCGAATTTCAGGACTTGTCTGTAGCTGCTCACAGATAAAGGATAGACAGTGGAGTGGTAGAGCTCGTTGGCAACTTCACTTACTTCAGGAGTTGCATCAACCTTGTCAGGCAATGCACTTGTTCGCGAGGTTCTACGTCGGTTTTGTCTATCTTTCATAATTCCTCAAAACTTACTTTTCTTCCTCAATGAATTCACCGTGAACATTCAACTTAATCTACATTAAAATTTTGAATATTGACCCTGTGATAGGACTTTTGTTTAGGGGCAGCGATATTAAAGGACGTTTTGGTTCCTTTGGTCTTTGAATTGATCAATTCAGTGAATAGGCTCTCTCATGTGTTTTCTTCTTGATCTCCAAGCTTTACTTCATTTGACAAATGAATGATTATCGGCATGAACACTGAAGGAAAATGTGGAGAGATATTGAGATATTACGTTAAAGCAATCACATACATTTGATCTATCTTGTTTTCAAATATGAAAACAAAGTAGACGGAGTTAAATAAATAGCATAGACTGTAGCGTGAATTCATCTATCCATCCATTCTTCACAGATACAGCAAACGAATTAAGTTGAAATATTCTGCATTGAATTATGACTTGGTCTGCCAGTGTATCAGGAAAGCAAGTAAATTGAATGAATAGTAAGTCGATACGTATTGTGAATTATTATGAATGGAAAATGCGATAAGAATTCGCCGTGAACAGTGAAAGCAACTTATTATTTTATATGGTGTAATGAAAGATTATTTCTAAACTTCAGCTTTGCTTACCTGCTGAAAAAGTGTTTTCTGTAAACATAGAGATTACCTGGAGGATATAATATTTAGATTGATATTCTTCCACTTGGTGAAGGATAAAGGTAAACTTGGTCAGACTTTTCCTCATCACAAGGCGAAGGTAGCGGAAACAGAAACAGTTTGTTGGCAGCATTGGTTACTTGTGTTATTCTCTATGGTGTTGCAGAGCTGTAAGTGTTTTCAACTTTTTTACCGTGAGCTATATTCACAGATTTCAGGTTTCCACTTAACTTTGGAAAAGAAATGATGAGATGGAAATCAAATTTTTATAAAATCCTAACACATTTTCTATGTTCAACTGCTCTCTTCAAGATAATAACCAATAAAAGTGATTATATAGCTAAAGAAACTTGTAGTTCGTCTTTTACTTTCATCTAGCTCTTGCCTATAGAAACATTCAAAGTACTCAGATTCACAGAAGTCTTTTTGTTGATTTCTACGAAAAATGCCACTGAAGACAGTGAGTACTTGAGTGCTAACTACTAAGTTCAGTAAATTTCTACCCCAAAACAAACAATTCAACTTATACTGTGTCTATTTTGTTAATTTGAGAAGAAGTTTATCACTGATATGAACAGAATGAATTCAGTTTTAGGCTACTGAAGTATTTATTAGTTTCAAAACAAATTATATTGTGGATAGAAAGCAGATACAGAAACATTGGTTCAAAACTCTTTACTAGACTGTGTCAGTCTTCGATGAAAACTGTCTTGAAAATGAACTGCAGAGTACCTTAACTTGGTCAACTAAATTGAGTACAGTGACAATGTATAGTGTTTCTGTAGCAATTAACAAAACAATAAAATTCGGTAACCTGTTTTGTCATTTTGAACAGTCGTCAATTAGCTTTAAGGATAGTCAAGATAGTTTAGAAACAATTATAAGTATAAGATATAGTCTTTATAACGCTTCAATATTGTCATTATCTTTTTGATACTTCTTCATACTCTATTGTTTTACCAGATCGAATTGATCGACCTCTGTTGGCGTTTGGTCTCTAATGAGGACACATTGAAATCGCCTGGATACTCATTTTTATA
This sequence comes from Heterobilharzia americana, assembly GCA_944470555.2. NCBI lineage: Eukaryota > Metazoa > Platyhelminthes > Trematoda > Strigeidida > Schistosomatidae > Heterobilharzia > Heterobilharzia americana. The sequence continues at coordinate 54,964,068 of OX104128.1, forward strand.
ATTTACTTGGTGGTGGCTAGCAGTGGAACCCAGGATGCACGTTGCATCCTATTTGGGACTAGTCAGTCAGATGTACCTCTACCCTATGGAGTGATATTGTTCCCACTGACACTCAAACCCAATACCCGTCACTTTAGACATCAGAAAGTTATGCACCAGGTCACTGAGGTACGGCAGCCACCTTTTGTGGTCAGATACATCTCCTCTGTTCACTAGTCTCTTATGAACATCCTATCAAAATATCATCTTGGTGGTGGTGAAAAAACACTCAGATATGAGTAGTTGTGAAAGAGTGTCAAATGATCCTTTTATGATTCTTAGGTGTCATTTTTCGAAAATCTTTGACAGTTGGCTTTAACTACTGTATTGATTAGTGCACACACTTGTAGTACAAGTCTCTTCATTATACTAATTTCTTCATATTTATTTTTTATAAAACCGTTTTTTTGAATTCCAGACGCAGATTCAGATGATCAACAATTGTGTGGAAAAATATACTTTCTCTCTTGGATCGTTTGATATGATCTTCAAATTGAGGGGACGACTTCTATTTTGGTTGTCTAAAATATTGTCAAATCTTTATCCAGGGAAAAAATATGTTTTGTTAGTGTATAGAGTTAAAAAGGTTAGTTTGGTTTTATTTGCTACTGAAGGCGTGTGAGCTATTAGTACTTCTCGTTTGCTTACGCGACAGAAGTTATTTCTGAAAGGTAATTGAAAGGAGAAAGAACTAGCTTTGCGTTACAGCAGAGACATGTACTTGATACCGATCACACACAAAGTTTTAGGAAGTTTGAGATATGTCACTTTCGAACCCATCCTGAAGACATGTACTACGGGCACCGGTATAACGCAAGACAGAGAGGAATATGCTATTTCTGAGGCCAATTTTTCCTGGCACCGTTTCTCACAGGAAAGGCAGCATGAGCATAAAAGGTTGGTCATTTGTGAGGAACATCATACCACCGTCGCACTTAATCTAACCAGCAGTACGACTTCTTTCCTACCATTCATAAAATATTAACCTATGACAGCGACTGGCCTTCGTCTTACCATTATCCCGATAGACGTTTCTGGTATGGTTAAACCTCAAGGAACGGATCCTGACACCATTATGATATGCAAGCTAGACCATCACGTTTAGATAGCAACTGCCGTTTAGGATGTAAAAAGGTAACATCTGGCTTTGCACAGTCTACTGTTTAAGACCCACCTCCCATATCATAGTAGAGTGACTTTAAGCGCCACCTTGACGACTGCTGAGATTACCAATTACCTTTTTTTGAGTGAGAAAATGCATTCATGCCCAAATACTGAAACCTAATGAGTGACTTTAAAGGCTACTCTAGCATCAAATAAAAAAAATCAATCACATTTTTGTATTCTGACTGGGAAGGTAGTATTTTTACAAACTGCAGAACTCTGATTGCTTACTTCAGCAGTTGCTAGGATGATACCACTGATAGTGTGAATATATGTATATATATATATATATATATATATATATATATATATATATATATATATATATATATATATATATAAAGAGAGAGAGAGAAAGAGAGAGGGCAATAAAATCTGACTGGGCTGAAGTGAAGTAGCATGATGACATGCAAGAGCGATTATTACTCACGAGAATGGACTTCTTTGAAGCGAACAAATATCAGAAGACAACAAATGGCCAGGAAATACTTAATATTTATAGTTGAGTAAAAAGCTAACTTGAATGGAAAACGGTGAACCCAAAATGTAAGGGTATAATTTATTGTATGTATGCGTACTAACGAAATAAAATTTTGTACCCTTCCCAAAATTCTATAGCCTTTCTTTTATCCCCAACACTGCTAATCCACTAGCGCCAGTCAGCACAAATAGTAGAAGATGACGTGGAGTACAAATTAGGATGTTGTGTTGACAACCCAGCAGGCAAAAGTTTTAAACCAGTACAATTAAACAAACTGTTCAATTATGAGGTGTTAAATATATCAACAAAGTAATATGAAATATATGCTACAAAACTACCTGAATGTAACAACTAACCGTTTATGTCAGTTTTGTAAACTTACCTCCTTATGATGAACACGTTAGTCTTGTTTATTTCTATTGGAAAGTGGTATTTGATGGGCAAACGACTTCATCTTGATATTTGGTAGTGGTTGTCTTCTGTCAAAACTCTGCACAGTTTGTTATTTATCGGTTTTCTCTAGACAGATTTATACGCCCAATTTGAAGATTTGTGGAGAGTCATTGACTTCAAGCTGGTATTCATCACGTAGTGACTTTATTTGGAGAACCACAGAAAAGGTGGAAACAATGGGCAACTATTCTGTCGTAGTGCGGAACCTTTCAGCAGTGCCTACAGATGACCCCTCCGGGGATCGTCTCCTAGGACCTTCAGGTTCCATAACCAGCATTTCACCATTAAGCCACTAGCTTAGAGTTCAATGGTTCACATTTTCCTACCTCCGTCAATTCTCAATATAGTGGTTAAAATGGTGACATATGGTCCACGGGACCTGGAGGTCCAGGGTTCTATCCCAGCTGCAGTCATGGATGCGTACTGCTGGGCGGCCCCTTATTAGCACTGGTCAGCTGTCCTTCATTCTCAGATACTCAATGGCCCCTCAAATGATATCATTTCGAGATGAATACTAACTTGAATTTGATGTATAATTAAATTCAAGGGGTTGGATATCAGTGAGTTTCTATCTTTACAATTAACTTTTTTTATATGCATAAGTGTAATCAAACTAGTGTCATGAATTTCCTTCTTGATCACCATGAAAATTTCGTCATCGTGAGTTACAAAAATATCTTGGCATCAACCTATGGTGGACAAATAGAAAATAAAACTAGTACAAAAATATGTGAAACTTGTTACAGTACGTTTCCATTTCATTCATGTTCTATTTTCTGACTTAAACTATGCAATTTTCAAGCTTTCATTGTTATACTAGACAACACCATTAGAAAACGCTTCAGAAAGAAGTGAGCTATGAGACTGTCTCTACAATTTGCTCATCAGCCCTTCCTGATGACCACACTAGCGGTTTGGTTTACTGTGTTTATCAGATGCTTCATACACCAAGATAACATTTGATTCAAATTATTCGTAATCATACTGTTTCACTGGGGTGAGTCTAAAAGTTGTCTTCTTATGTTTTTTTGCTTTTTATAGGCTATAACGTTAAAATGAGCGTATTATCTGTGTTCTGTCTGCATATTCTACCTATTTGTACAGTATTTAAAATACCGTCTGTCATTGAATCGTGTTTAATGCCGTTTATTCACATACAAAGTATTTGCTACACTTCTACTTCTTAGACAGAAAGCAAGTGAAGAATGATGCTCAGAAATTATAGTAATTTAACGGAGGCTTCAAACTACAGCGAAGGGATTTATGATTGCAGTTTTCACTTCAAAATATATGCATACAGAACACAAAAAGTATGCATATTCACAGAAAATGCTGAAACACTTGAGGATGATTTTTATCCTCACCTCTAAACCACATTGTTGTCCACTAGGAAATAAGTAACATTGTTAGCTTTCTGTTTATCCTTTGGATACGACTAATATAATATTAAAACAGAAACAATTTTTAACATATGCCGATCGAGTAAACTGGTAGTCTTGTTCCATTAATGATTAGCAGCTACAAAAATATTATATATATATAAAATATCTTTTCTCATCTTTACTATCTGAGATAGCCGTGGTTTGGCAGACTAGTTTTGATACTGGGTGATGGTTGGAGGTGAAATGAAAATTTGGACCGTGACCGGACTCGAACCAGCCACCGCTGGGTTTCCGGCCTGATTCTCTATCAACTGAGCTATGAGGTTCAACTGCTGTGTGTTTACCATGATGACATCGCATTGTTTCAGATAATTTCTTATTCTGATAGCTTGAATATGACTAATCATAATTTCATTAGAAACCACAATATTATTTCAATGACTTATTGATAATTGATTGATTACATTTTGAACATACCATGTTAAAACATGTAAAAGCTTATACATATATAAAACCTACAGATATATAGTACACAGAAATTATTCTGTCACACTGCATACATATTTAATGCTACCAGTCGCTAGAATTAATTCATAATATGCACACATAGAGTATAAAATTATAACACTTTAACGACATTATTGATTGCTTTCTAAAAATATATTATTCTGAACAAACATAAAACCTTCTTTGTGATGAATGGGGATTTTTAACTTAAGAATAGTATTCATCATGGACTGACATCAGTTGCTGAATAGTTAACGCGTTCGCTGTGAAACCTGTAGGTCCTTAGTTCGATCCCTAGCCGAGTTGTATGTGCGTACTGCTGTGGAGTCCAATACGAGGACGAAACAGCTGTCCAGTGCTCTCTGATTTTCAATGGTTCCCCAACTGATGTCACTCCATGATGAATACTATTTCTAAAAATAGTTCTATTTAAATAAAGAATGAAATCTAGAAAAAAACTGATTGATAGAAGAAATATATTCCTTTTCAATTAGGTCTTCATCTTGGACTCTACACCAATATATAGGTTTACAATTTAATCAAATTACCAATCAAGTGGTGATGTTTTGGAAATAATGATGTCAATAATCAATAGGGTTACTAAAATTGGAAATATGGATATTGATAGAAACAAAAAGGGAAAAGGTGTACAAAGTAAACCTAGAAGTTATGTCATGTTGACGGTCAGAAAGAAAGCAACAATGTAGGTATAAAAATGTCGCACACCTTCGGATTTTGTAGTTTTTTTATTTGTACAGAAATAGTAACTTCATCTTTTTCATTCACAGACAACAAGAAATGATATGACTTTAATGATAATCCTAAATGTAATTGTCTACACTTATGAATAATGTCTTTAGGTCGTTACTTCATGTTATGTAATATATGGGTATCCTGAAGTGTAGATAAATTTATTCAAAAGAAGACATCTGGTGACAAACCGCTAAGTGATGTCACTTCGTCCTTATTTTTTGAGAGACCCTACAATCGCACCCACTCCTCTTAGTAAAGACTGAGTTAACTAGTCAGGGTTTCTTCATTTCAACTTGAATGATAATTTTATATAAAAAGAAGAAACGCAGTTGGCTATTTGAGTAGTTGTTCAGGTAACCTTCTGAGACATTCTTACTTTTTTTGATTCTGTAGACTTACCTCACGAATAGGGAATTATTGAGCAGGTGAAGATGATACAAGACAACACTAAGGAAACACACTGCTATTCTACTGTTTTTACATAAACAACTTATTTAATTGGAGAAGCATCATTGTGAGTAAAACAAGTGATTAATATGCATCGGTGACATTTATTGGCTATTTACTAACCTTCTTGTTAACTTCGATTAGCAACCAGCTGTTTGCTATAAAACTCACAGCTACGTCGGCTTAGTTACTTATTTTAAATATCAATTTACTGTTTTATCTATCGGTCTGACTATGTTAAACAGACGTTGTTTGGTAGGCTTATACTGATAATGGAAGGTGCAGTGAAAGTCTGGTCAGCTGCAAGATTCACACTAGTGACCTGTTTTATTTGACAAATTATCTTGGATTTATACAGTAGTTATAACCATTTGTATTATTATTACTATTACTATCATTCTTATTACAATTTGTACCATGGGTTCCTAGTGGAATATAGGGCTTCAGTTGCACATCTCCATTGAACTCTATTCTCTGCACTCTATTCTCTGCAGTCTTCTCAACCTGCATACACAACTCCCCACAAGCTCTCATTTATTCCTCACACCATCTCCTCCATGCCACACTCAGCTAGGACGCCAAACTCATCGTTTACCATTTGGGTTACACTTGACGACTCGACATGGCCTGGCCTGACATGTGATGTCCACAAAATGCCTTCTCAGTCTATGCCCAATCCAATCCATCTCCACATTCGACTACATATTTGATGGTCGATGAGTTCTTGGTCGGTTCGTTGCCAGTCAGTCAGTCAGTCAGCCAGCCAGCCAGCCAGCCAGCCAGCCAGCCAGCCAGCCAGCCAGCCAGCCAGCCAGCCAGCCAGCCAGTCAGTCAGTCAGCCAGTCAGCCAACCAGCCAGTCAGTCAGCCAACCAGCCAGTCAGTCAGCCAACCAGCCAGTCAGTCAGTCAGTCGGTCAGCCAGGCAGTCAGTCAGTCAGCCAGCCACCCAGTCAGTCAGTCAGAGTTCCTTCTTGATTATTCTTATTATTCTGGCCATATGATCTCATATTCACTATCGAGTGAACATAGGCCCCACATGTTCATGTATGTCTGCAGTTTGTTGTAAATGCTTCTGGTATCACACCAAGTCTGTCAACCATCACATAGAAGCACTGACTTACTTGACTGACATTAGTGTTGAAAATCTGTATCTTGTTCACGCTTTATGATGAATGCATTGCAGTGCATTGCAGTAGATCTCCACACTGATTTCAGATAATGAAGGTGTGTTGTGCTGTCTTCAGATCATAGGCTGCTTTGACATCGTCATCTGTGCAGCTGCCACCATAAGTTGAGACAGTGCTGTCTGCCTGGGTAGGTAGGTGGGTGGACAGGTATGTAGGTGTGTAGGTGTGTAGGTAGGTAGATAGGTAGATGTGTAGGTGTGTAGGTAGGTGTGCAGGTGTGTAGGTGTGTAGGTGTGTAGGTAGGTAGGTAGATAGGTGGAACAGATTACTTTCTCCCATCCATTGTGATTGGTGATTGTTTTTGTTTTTGTTGTTGCTGTTGTTTTTGTTTTTGTTGTTGTTGTTGGTGGTGGTGGTGGTGGTGGTGTTGGTTAGGTACCTTCATCACCTCTGTCTTCTCTACCTTCATCTGAACGAAGTCCTTTCTTCCCTGTCCTGCCCTACCCTGCCCTGTCCTCCTCGACCTCTTCTGTCAATCTGTCGGTTTTCGCCTGTACATCTTCGAGTTTGTGCAAGAAGACATTAGACATAAATCGTCATCATCATCATCGGAGAAATCCTAATCTTCTTCTGGTGTCTTTTCATCAGTCAAACTGCGTCGACCAAGAAGTAAGAAGGTACAAGCATAGACGTCTTCATTTAGCCAGCGGTTTTATCCTAAAATTCATTTATTTGGGCATTGGAAACAATAATCGTTGAATCCTAGTTATGCAGAAGTGGTGTATTTGTGAACTAAACTATCAGTTCTAACTACCTAGTTCAGCGTATAATTAACTAAACATAATTTATGTATACAATGATAAGGTATTCAAATCCATAACTTTCTCACACTCAAATTTGAAAACTATCATCCTGATTTATTTGAGTGGTGAAGCAAGATATTGTTAAGAAGAGGTATGAAGGAAGCGAAGACATAGAACTTGGGAACTAGATTGTACTGAATTACATTAAATTTATTGACTAGGCTTTCCTGAAACAGTTATTTTGAAGTTTTACTTTGTAGTGTATCTTAGTTGATCACTGGGGAGCAACCAATTGCATTTTGTCGATTCCTGAGTGCTGTTCGAATTCTGTCGATCACTTTGCAGTGTTACCACCAAGCTAGGAGGCTGTCCATTGTGGTACAATTTGATAGGTGTTAGTTGGTTGGGAGCAACAGACAGAGGAGCATGGACCTGGGTTTCATGCTTGCTGACACTCGTCAATATGGTGTATATGCAACCTCAATGGGACTGATGTCCTATATAAAATTCCAAGCAACGTCAACCAATGCTGCAGTCAGAGATGTTACCACTGAGCTTTTTGGGCTACGACTGACCTCCTGTAGCGCTGGACTAGTTACATTGATTGGTCACTGAATGCTACCCGAATCCTATCAATCAATTTTGCAGTGTTGCAACTAAGCTCAGGGACTGTCGGTCTTGATATATTTTGACAAGCGTTAGTTAGTTGGGAGTTGTGGACAGCCAAATAGCCGAGTGGTAACACCTGTGACTGTAACAGCGGATGATGTGGGTTTAAATCTCACAAGGGATATCAGTTCCCTTGAAGTTGTTAACATACCTTGCAGATGAGTGCCAACAAACACCACAGTTAGTTCCTGGGTTTTCTTTTGATTAACTCCAACGAACCAGCTTTCTAGAGCATTTTGCATGCTTCCTCTCCTTGAGAGTACTTACCAGGCTACTCATATACATAAAATGATCAGTGAACTAGAACGGACAAAAAGTTATCTCAATGGAACAGGGAGTTAAACAGATAAAAGATTGGAAATACCTCATCTTGTTTTGCTAATAATTAGTAATGCATCACATTCGGAGTCCGACAAAGGATGGTGATACTTATCAGTGAAGTGTTTAAAAAGTTGTGGTCCAAGAAGATAACTATGTGGAAAAAAACCGAATTATTAGTCAATTAATATTAAAGTACGGATAACACGTAGGTGAGTGGTTAATGAAAGTACATATAATAGCTTATTTAGTCAGTAGTCTCTAAATTAGCACCTCAGTATCCTATTAACTGTATTACAGAACTGAACAGTTGACCAAACTATGGTAATATAGTGTGCTGGAACGCGCACAAAGGACTTGCTTACGTGGCAAGGCAAGATAAACAGTAACTTCCCAGTCCCAATTTTTAGTGAAGGAAGAAAAAACTTACCCTCCCAATAAAATGAACTCTTCATTTCAAGAGTTCTCTTTGGTTTCAATGCAGCCAAAAATTACACAGTCTATCGTTGGTAGTGTACTTGTTTTTTGACATTAGAATTGAATTACAAACCAGTTTAGTCATATAATATTAACTGAAAGTAGTAGAGTCGAATTCTTTCAGAAAGAATAACAACTTTCACTGTGGCCTTGTAATCAGATTCTTCGACAAATTTAGGCATTTCATACAGCATCATAATGGGTACGTAAACATATATATCTGATATTAATCACTTAAGTATGTGAAAGAATAATTGGCAGAAATTGGAAGGTTCATCGAGTTTTTAAAAACTTAAATGAGTTATAGTTAGGATCTTTTTCAACCCTACAGATTTGTCTACCAGTTGGTCATCGACATTATGTCCATGCATAACATTCTTCAACTACCTGAGATAAAAAAGAAATTCAAAATGTACTATACACCAATAGATCGAAGAGATATCAGAAATAAGCGCGACTCTTAATTTCTGTTAAAAATTAGATATTCATAAAATAAGGACGTCCATATTGTTCTTTCATTTGTTGTTATTGTGACCTTCGAAATCATACAAAAAAGTAAAATAATCAAAACTAAAGTTTTTTCTTGATATAACAGTGAATATGATATGTGAACAGCTGTTATCAGTATCAATCAAGTAAACCCAACGTCAGGAGTATACTTAGAATGCCACATTGCAAATCATTGAGGAAAATGCGGTCTAATCAAAGTTTACTTATAACGAGACCAGACAAAGGAACTGGAGTCGTACTCCTGAATAAAAATGACTACAATCATAAAATGAGTAGTATCCTCGAAGATTCTACAAAGTTTCAGAAATGGATGAACGGGTGAGACCAAAATGAGAAAATAGAAAAGGCGTTTTTTAAAAACATTGAAGACCTTGTTAACCAGTGGCACCGTCACACCAGGCACTTTCAAACGAATTAAGCTAGTAGTTATAGACATATCAAGAATGTATGAATTGCCTAAAATCCACAAACCGAACGTACGCGTACGCCCTACCTTAGATATGCTCAGTTCACCGTACCATGAAGTAGCAAGATGGCTAGCAGATATACTGAAACCACTACAACATAAGGTAGCTAAATACGGCTTAAAGGACATTTTCGGTATTGTCAAAAGTCGAAGACAAGATTATCAGTAGGGAAACGATGGTTTCTACGGGTATTACTTCCCTGTTTACCAATGTTCCTCTTCTGGAAACAATTAATTTCACTTGCAGTTCACTGCTAAATAAGAAGATTGAGGTAGGGACATCACTTGCAACCCTAAGACAGCTGCCCGTTCAATGTACAACTAATGTACAATTTCAGTTTAATAAGGAAATTTACCACCAGATATGTGTGGCAATGGGTTCACTATTAGGTCCTCATCTAGCCGACATGTTTAGGGCAAAATCGGAAGGTGGACTGCTGAGTAGCACGATAGATAGACTGTCCTTCCTATTGTAGAAACATGAATCACACTTTCATTCAGTACGAAAATGATACTAATCCTGATATTCTTCTCGGTACATTCAGCTGTGCTCATCCAGAAGTCAGGTTCATATGTGGGACAGAGAAAAACGGATGTCCGCTATTTCTAGATGCTTTGCTATCAAGACGAACGGTTGGCAGTATCAGAAGCAGTATTTATCGTAAGAATTCATGGGTTGATCAGTATATACATTTTCAGTCGTTTGTCTATCTTACGTACAAAAGGAATTTAATTCGTACACTGAGATTTCGAGCCGGTAAGACTTACACAGCTGATACTTTGAACGATGAATTGAGAATAATAAAGAACTCCTTGTATGAGGACAGCTATCCTGAAAAGTTTGTAAAAACTGTAACAATAAAAACAACTGGAGAAAAGCACCTTCAAATGGTGCCGAAGAAACGATTGTGCCTTACCTTAACGTTCGGAGATGCAGCTGCAGAAACAGTGACACTGAAACTCAGAAATCTGGTGCAGAAAACCTACGTTGCTGCTATGATATGTTTGAAATTTACTACCCACTGTATGATGAAAATGCAGTTGGAAGGACAGGCTTCCGAATCAGGCCACATCTATGCGCATTTCTAAATTTAACTGCTCCTGTGGAGATAGTTTCGAAGGCAGAACGACTCGGCAAGTTCATCATCGCTTCACTGTACAGTGTCGAGTGTGATTAGGCGAAGGAACAGTGAAATTCATCAGAAGCTGGACACTCGCCCATCTACTAGATACTGAGCATAACATTGACAAAACCTCTGCAGTTAATATTATTTACAAAGTCCCATCACAATACTCTAAGTTCGTGCGCCTCCAATTGCTAAGCATAGCAGAAGCCATAGCAATTAAAATTTCCAAACCTAATTTATATATTCAAAAGATATTTGTTTGTCCCCAATCCCTCCCACAGCCTTCAACCCAGATACAATTACAGCAGATTCCATCCCGGTCACCTGGATAAACGTAAATATTATCTGTCTTTGGACTGTTATCATTAACATCTTATTTTTCTGCCTTAGTTACATAATTGATTAATAACTTTAGGAAAAGCTTTTAAGAATTTTACTATCTAATTGCTATGCGATAGTTTTATTTTCCTCTATCCCTAAACACACACACACACACATACAAGGATTGACTACTGAGAATGTATAAACTTTTCGAGATTTTTTGTTATCACTACCTTCACTGTTATCTTCTAGTTCATAAATCTGAATTACTTTAACAATGTTGATATGAAAAGTCTATGCTGAATAGTTTGTAAATGTAGACGTAAACCCTGACGAGAATTTTCCGAATATGCGTATTCGCTTCAAACTCTGTTTTCTATTTATCACAATAGGAATATTTAAATTACTGATATGATATGATAAAAAGTTGTATTGTTAAGAAGTAAAAGAACATGGTGGAGTAGTGGGCAGCAGAAGAGTCAAGTTTTCCATTTTTACTTTTCGAGAAATATTTCGGGGACCTGATGACTTTTGTCTACGATCAGACAATAGCTCAGTCTTGTTAAACCTAACCACATAATACTAGAGTCCTTAAACCGACGTTTTAACTACAACTTTTTTTAAATAAAATTTTAAGGGAAACCATTTTATGAACATGTGAAAAACCCTATTAGTCTCTTGATTTCAAGTGAAACTAGTTTAAAAATTTTACTTTAGGGAAATATAATGTAACATTTCTGGGAACATATATTTTGAGTAAATGGAGAGATAAAGAGATTCCTTAGCAATTTGCAAGAAGGAATGTAAAACTCAGCTGGATCCTGTCAGGAATGGATGCCTCCAACGACCGCCCTGGAAATTGCTGAAATAACCAACCAGGTCTCGCTATTTTATGAAAAACTTTTCTTCCCAGTTAAGATAAGTAAAACTAATTGGTTGGTTCAGTAGTTGTTAGGATGGTTTTTTAAAGTCACTCCAACTGGTTACTTCAGTAGGAGTGATTTTATCGGGTACCCTAGCAACGATTGAAATAGCCGATTACTTTGTGGTATTCAGAGCAGAAAAGAGTTTTCCTTAAAACTGAGAAATGTAATGAGTTACCTCACCAGTTGTTACCGTGGCACTTAAGTCATTGGAATTGTGTATTCACAAGTAACTTTTTCACTCATTAAGCTTATTCACTTTTAGTTCTTACGTTTCTGGTTCTTAAGCCTGTAGCTACCTTTTTTGATTTTGATATCCTAATTATGCAGACATTTCCAGATGTTACTGACTTTTCATTCCCATTCATACTGACAACTCTTTCTTCACTTTGTCATGCGTTCTTCAACTCAAGATTTAAACTCTCACTTACTTGTTCAACTTGTCAAATATTTCACTTTTTCCAACACGAAATGCTCTCCAGTGTTATTTTCTGACCTCGACCAACTAGGAATTATTGATCGATGAATATCTACATTTTTACTTTTTACCGACTGTATAGCTTTCAACAACGATGCAGGAAACAGTTTTTTGTTCACGGAAGTTTTCGTTTTGTAACTCAACGGGTATATTAGTTGTGGAACAGTTTAAAGCAGTTTACAGATTTGTTCTTGGGACAGTCTAAGACGGTCATGGCTTGAGAGACCAGTATCACTGATACACAGTGATGAATAAAGATGAAATAAAAACATGAGTAGACGTCAGAATGACCGGCTTTGCACTCTACCAGTTGACAGCTATGGAGCATACGATCACATGATTGCTGGGCGAAACCCCCGGTGACTGAATTGTAAATAAGATATGGTCTTTTAATTCATAAGGTGTTTGGAGTCCAGATTTTGTGGCTGTCTAATTCAAATATTTACGTTTCCTAGTTGTATCAGTAGATTTGCTCAAAAATCGAACATTTATCTTGCCTGTAACCATACTGTCCCACATAATTTCAAATAAACCCGTTTGCTTTGAGTGACTATTTATACTGTTGTTAGTATCTCCTCTATTTTACTTCTTACGATTCTCTCAGTTAAGACAGCATTTTCAAATGAGGTTTCCTCAAGTGCAATAATCTCATTGAGATGCTATACAGCCTGTGGTCATTCTCCAGACCAGCTTACACAAAACCACAAGGATCCATACATATGTTGTTCAGTTTCCTGTCACAAAACATTGCATCCAGAATACCTAAGGCTTTCAATGACTGTCGAAACCATCTAAAGTCACACTGTGCTAAGTCAATCAACTAGTCGGTTAAATTGCGAAATAAAGACAAGTTCTTTCGAAAAATGAGTAAGTAATCTAATCTTTACGGTAGCGTACTCTTACCCTGAGAAGCCTAACGGCTATACTCTTGACTGCAGTGTTGCCTTACACATGTTGAAACCACATGAGAAGTGTGTTTTTCTTGATTTTGGAAACACAACTTACTGATGTATGCTTCCAAATACGAAATAAATGCTTAGGATTTCCTGCTAACTGACGTCTTAGAAACAAAATATGCTAGAAAGTTCAATTTGTTATCTCAGTCTATAGTGTTTTGTTAGGCATAGAGTATAAAAATTCACTTCTAAAAAATTGTTTTAACACTTTTTTATTCTCTATTTGACCTGCTTTTTGGAATGTGTTTGTACACACTATTCTATTTACCTATCTGTGAAACGTGATTATTAGATGATGATACTGGAATTGTGTGCACAACCTGAATAACAAGAGAAAATTGTACTGATTATGCAATAGATACACATACTGAAATAAGATAAGTGAATGTCTATGTGAATTACTGATTCTAAATGGTAAAGTAGGGCTTGATAAAAACTACTCGAATTGTCAAAAATTCAATTAGAAGCTTAATCCTTGTCCTAAATTTTGTATTGTTTCCAAGCCTCCGAAAACTCTATACACAAATGCAATTTAGTACCTATATCTGAAGAGCAAATGGAACACTTCAAGTTAACAAGTATACCAGAACAAACCCGAACAGTCAATTCACATTAACTAAGAAACATTGAGAAGAGTTCAGAGAATCGAGGCACCATACGGAGATTATAAGGATGCATCCTGACAAGGGAACGAGTGTTGTATTGATGAATCGCCATGAATATATAGATGAGATGTTATCTATCCTATCTGATGAAACGAAGTTTGTAAAACCCATCAGTGAGAAGAATGAGACAGAGCAAACTGAAAAACAACTGACTGACATTCCATGAAATTTAATGACCGTTTCTTTCATAGATTCCAAGTTATTCGAACTCTATGACCAACTAGGTCAAATATGTACCGACTTTAAGAACTGCTAGAAGTCTGTAAGGAAGGCACACCTATGCAACCTATTCTCGACATGACAGGATCGCTTTATCATCGCATTGAGCAATTATTATTATGATTATTTGTCCGTAGGGTTCCTGGTAGAACAAAGAGCTTCAGTTGCACATCTCCATTGCACTCTATTCTCTGCAGTCTTCTCAACCTGCATACACAACTCCCCACAAGCTCTCATTTATTCCTCACACCATCTCCTCCATGCCACACTCAGCTAGGACGCCAAACTCATCGTTTACCATTTGGGTTACACTTGACGACTCGACATGGCCTGGCCTGACATGTGATGACCACAAAATGTCTTCTCAGTCTATGCCCAATCCAATCCATCTCCACATTCGACTACATATTTGATGGACGATGGGTTCTTGGTCGGTTCGTTGCCAGTCAGTCAGTCAGTCAGTCAGTCAGTCAGTCAGTCAGTCAGTCAGTCAGTCAGTCAGTCAGTCAGTCAGTCAGTCAGTCAGTCAGTCAGTCAGTCAGCCACCCAGTCAGTCAGTCAGAGTTCCTTCTTGATTATTCTTATTATTCTGGCCATATGATCTCATATTCACTATCGAGTGAACATAGGCCCCACATGTTCATGTATGTCTGCAGTTTGTTGTAAATGCTTCTGGTATCACACCAAGTCTGTCAACCATCACATAGAAGCACTGACTTACTTGACTGACATTAGTGTTGAAAATCTGTATCTTGTTCACGCTTTATGATGAATGCATTGCAGTGCATTGCAGTAGATCTCCACACTGATTTCAGATAATGAAGGTGTGTTGTGCTGTCTTCAGATCATAGGCTGCTTTGACATCGTCATCTGTGCAGCTGCCACCATAAGTTGAGACAGTGCTGTCTGCCTGGGTAGGTAGGTGGGTGGATAGGTATGTGTGTGTGTGTAGGTAGGTAGGTAGGTGTGTAGGTGTGTAGGTAGGTAGGTAGATAGGTGGAACAGATTACTTTCTCCCATCCATTGTGATTGGTGATTGTTAATGTTGGTGGTGGTGGTGTTGGTTGGGTACCTTCATCACCTCTGTCTTCTCTACCTTCACCTGAACGAAGTCCCTTCTTCCTTGTCCTGCCCTGCCCTGCCCTGCCAGACCTCTTCTGTTAATCTGTCGGTTTTCGCCTGTACATCTTCGAGTTTGTGCAAGAAGACATTAGACATAAATCGTCATCATCATCATCATCATCATCGGCGAAATCCAAATCTTCTTCTGGGGTCTTTTCATCAGTCAAACAGCGTTTGCCCATCTTCTCACAGCTCCTCACACTTGTCTGTTGCATAACCCAGTCAAGTACAGTCCAGTCGACCAGATTCAAGGAGATGTTCGCTGATAGTAGGTGGTAACCTTGTCCTACTCCTGTCTCCACTTTAGAGACATCACTGAGTTGCTTTCCATTTTGAATCACTCGGAATGTCGAGTCTTCAAATAGCTATTGAATGAGGTTGATGAAGATTTGTGGCAGTGAAACCGTAGTGTTGAATTAGCTGCCTGCCAAATTACTTGTCGGTCGACGCTGTCGAAGGCCGTTTCGAAATCGATGAAGTTGAGGTAAAGATCCAGTTGACAGCAACTCTATGCTGTGTTCTATGATGATGAGTAGCGTAGTGTTGCAATTTGACCAGCACATGATTTGTTATTCCTGAAGCCAGCCAGCCAGGCAGCCAGCCTGTTCCTATTGTACCTTAGTTGATCCAGAGCATATTTTAGTCCTTCCAGGATGACGCGGCATAATATTTTGCCTGGGGTGGAGAGAGGTGGAGGATGGTTCCGCCCCAGTTCTTGAAAACACTTAGGTAACCCTTCTTTGGGATTTTGACACGGTAGACCTTCTTCCAATCAAGAGTTAGGTACGTTTCCTTCCTTCCTCCTTTCCAAAACCTTCTGCATTTTGGTGAGAGCAGTTCCACTGACGTCTCTGTTGCTGTTTCAGAGCTACTGGAAAAAATTCCATCAGGTCCCGCTGCTTTTCTGCAGCTTTATGTAAATCAGATTGCACTTCTGATTTTGTCGGAGGGTTTGTGCTCACTGGTAATTCTGTCGCCGCTGGTGATATTTCTGGAAGAGTTGCAGGTGGTAGTTGTCGATTCAAGAGTTTTTTGAGGTGATCAGCCCACCGTCTCCTTTGTTTCTCCACTTTGGTATCTCAGTTTCCTTCACTATCTTACACTGGTGTCATTCGTGTTGATGTTTTCCCTCCCAGATAGTAACCCCGTTATTTGATATAATGTCAGGTCTCTCTTACCAGTAACCTGTTCTGCTTCACTTACAAGTGTGTCGTAGAAGTGTCTTTTGTGTTTGCTCACACTCTCCTTCACTTCACTTTGTCTAGTATGGTTTTTTATAGGTTGTACTCAGTTCCTCTTTTTGTTGTTCATCCCTGCTCTGGTTTATCTTCTGCTTCACCGCGTTCCTATCCCTTCTCTATCATCTTCCATGTACCCATGGAGATTCATTCCTTGTCTTTTTCTTCTTCCTTCCTAATACGACTGTGCAGGTTTCTTTCCACATAGCTTTCAAAGACTTCCAGTGTTCTTCCACTCAGGTTTCTTCACAGATGTTGCTTTGTGTCTCCCATTTTTTCCTGATGACTGCCGTGAAGATCTCCTTTGTAGTTTCCAACTTCATTTCAGTTTGTGTTCTGGGTGTTCAACTTGAACTGTGATGTGGTCTATCACCAACTTTTTCGACGGTTCTCAGCTTGATTTCGAAGGCAGATTCCTTGCACTAGATAGTGAGTGGTGTGAACCTACATCTGCTCCCCTTCTTCATCTGACCTTATGTCCAGTAGGTCACGTCTCCACTTTATTCATATTGAAATAAAGTCGATCTGGTTTTAGTGTGTCCTGGTGTCTGGTGGAATCAAATCCATGTCGGTCGCCTTGTGAATATCCTTGTGTTTGTACACACTGCCTGACTCCAATCACCAAATCGTTGAATGCACAGAATTCTGCAAACAGTTCTCGATTCCCATTCATTTCACCGAGTGCTTCTCGACCCATGGTTAGTTCTCTTCCTGTGTTAGCCGCTCACAGTTCGGCGTTCATGTCACCCATTGGAAGGGATTTTGATATCGTCAACTGGAGTCTTATCCAGTACTGATTGGAGTTGTCTGTAGAATTCCTCCTTCTTCTCTTCATCTGCATTATTTGTAGGCACGTAGCGTAGTATTGTATGATTGTGACTTTCCTTCCTTTCGAGTTAAATCTTGCTATCATGATCCTGATCCTGCAGGAGGAGATTGGTTCCCACTGCATGAGGGTGAGCCTTCGATGTTGTTGAAGATATCAAGATTGCCAGTCGAAAACTCAGTGTGCTCGTGGTTGTCGTCTGAGTGACAATGTCGGAGTAGATTATTGATTCTCCAGTTGACAGTTTGGAGAGTCCACTCCCATTCCATCTGCTTTCGCAAATTCCAAGCACTTCAATGTGATACCTTCCCATCTCGTTTGCAATCTGGGCTGCCTTGCTGGGTTCAAACGTGGTGCGAACATCCCATGTACCCATTCTTACTTTCGCTTTCATCGAGTGAAGATACATCGGTCATTTGGCTTCCTGAAGGCTTTCACCAACAGGCATCATTCCGTCTTCCCGATTCCAGCGATGAATAAGTTTGATTTTGTGTTTTCTTCTGTGCTTTGAAGTTTCTTTGGTGGTTGGATTGGTTTTCCGGGGTAGGGTTGCCAGCTCTTCGCCCGAGCTTCCCTCTTTATCCGGGCTTAGGACCGGCTAATAACTAATGAACTAGGCGAGATTTAAAAAGTCGGCGACAGCCGTTATTCCTAGCTTGTCACTTATGCAAGGACCGACCGGGCCCAGTGTTGCTTAAGTTCGGTGATCGGACGACAACCGGTGTTTTCAACGTGGTATGGTCGCTGACCGTATTGCCCAGTGGTTAGTCAATATCTTGTAACCCATAAAAAGACAAATCTCACTTCATACACTTTGTGGCCCTTGATCTTTTCAATTTTATTGATAGTGTAAATCGCTGTGACAAAATTGTGTTCTCTTTAGATATGGTTTCATCATTTACAAACGTCTCATTGACTGAGACAGTTTGTTACATATGTAAATATATTGATTCTGAAGGATTGACTGTTGGAATACCCACACAAAGTTTAAAGGAGCTGTTGCTGAGATGTACCTTTAGTGGTTAATTTTCCTGCAGTAATGAAATATAAAGATAAAAAGATGGAATAGCTATGGGTTTACCATTGGGCCTTTTGCTTGCAGACTTTTTCACGTCAAAGATAGAGAAACACATCTAAGCTAAATGATCAACCGGTGCGAACTTTATAGGCGACACGTAAATGATTTAGGAATTATCCTGTTGCGAACTTGACAGACACAGACACCAATCACCAATTATTCGTACCTGCTTCATACACACGAATACGAGACCAAGAAGGAAAACAATAGCGTAGTCAGATGGGATAGTATATTTGCGAATTTGTGCCAAGATACCGATGCGTCCCAGCTAACTGGCTGGAGGGTCGATTATGCGCACTGAAACGTAATACAACAGCGTGCCAAATAGCCTGGATGCTCGACCAAATGCCTTCAGCTTAGCGGGTTCAGTTAAACGATGAAGGTCAGTATTAATGTTGAATCTCCTCGAACCCTACGGTACTGATTCTGGAGAAGTGTGTGATACTATAATGATGGCTTCATCATCTCCAGTAGTAAAGATAATCTATAAGATATCCTGTCGCAATTTAATATCTGCCACCATTCAATCGGGTTTACATTAGAGAAGGAACTCAAATCTAAAATATCGTTTTTAGGTGTCCAACTAAAAAGACAAGGCAACGGATCACTCAAAAGGTCTTTCCCCAGGAAATCCATGTAGAATGGACAACTTATGCATTAAAAGGAATCTGATTCGCTCTATGTACCGCATGATCCATACTGTACGCAGTCCTGAACTTAACTTTGTTTTGATTGAAAAGCAGTATCCTGAGCGTTTCAGTGTGAAAACTATGAAATTGAAAGCAGGTAATCATTCCACTTCTACGGATCCAAAGAAGCTACTTTTCATGAACTTACAGTTCAACAGAGATACATCAGCAAATGTGTTTGGAAACCGTCCGGCGTGCTCATTGAGACAGATTTTCTGTGCTATCAAACTCAGATTAACTTCTTCCACCTACATAATGCTTCGATTATGCGTAAAGGATAAGCTAGCTCTTTTGGCTACTTCAATATGTGCTTGTCGATTCACCTGCTACTGTGGAGTAAGGTATATTAACCATACTCAGCGTTCACTTTCCGAATATTCAACGGCCTGGTTCCATAAAGGAAGACATTTTGCAGCTCTACTTTAGAACATTTGATCTTTTATGACCACCCGGTAAATGCAGAAAATAACTTCAGTGTCATCTATAGATTTAGTGAAAGTTCTGTAGAAGGTGTACCTCTAACCCTTCTTCAAACTGCATAAGCCATGGAAATTAATATTTTGAAGCCTGAACTCTGCGTTCAACAGAGATTTACCCAGTCATGAGTTGCAATTGAGATGACCCATAAGAACTTGTTTACCTTCAAAATATTTTTATTCAGATCTACTCACACATTACATTCCTCCACTCTTGTAATTCTGATTTCCTTTTACATTCACCAGTCACTTTCTTAATATTACCTTCTTTTAACTTGGTAAATAAATATTACTTTGTTCTTAAGAAGTCTTCTTCTCATTACTATTTCGGACATTACGTAATTCTCTTTTCCGATCTCCTGATTTATAATAAAATCTCAATTTCATTAAAAATATTTCATGAAATATTCTTTTTCTGTTACTATGTGGATAGAATATTTATATGCGATTGTAAAGCTTGAGAATAATACCGCTGAAAAGAGTAACTCTTTACTAGAGGGATTTTGTCCTGAAAAATGAATATATTACACTCTATGGACTATTGGTTGGTGATACTCACGATAAAGTTAGATAAAGCATAGAAAACAGACAGTTCTAGTAGTAAAATGTTGACTTAAGAATTTTTAGCCGAAAATTTTCGAAAAAATACTTTTCGTTTATACAACATTCTCTTGATAAATAATTCTATGAAGTCAAAGGACTCTGGTGAAGTTAATGTTGCCAGTTTAATAATGACTCTTTAAATGTTGATAGGCTGATACCAATGAAGAAGTAAGTCTGAGCACTCATGTATTTTGGCTTATTCATGAACTAGTTTCTGGTTTCGCATCTCCCTCTACAAGTAACCAGTTCAGTGAACATTGGACACATTGGACTGCACCACATAAGTATTTCGAACACAGCATCCTATTGTAAACTTTGTGTTTCGATTCTCATGGCGCTCACGACAAAAACTTAGGAGAACAGCATCAAGTTTCCTCACTCACATCTGGTGCGATCCCCGTAGGAGTTGAAATACCGAATCATTACCTCGTCAACTAAGAATTCTGAAGATATCTATACTTATATTTATGGTACTTTGCTTGATGCGTGATGAATGCTTTCTTAAAATAAATAAAATCCCCATAAACCTCAAGCTAGACTACTGTATAGTGGACATTAGTGACATGTTTCATGATGGATATCTTGAAAATGTAATGAGCACCTCTGACCTGCGTTGTCAAGCAGTCAGAAGTGAAGCAGATGCTAACTGAGAACCCTAGTGAATAGCCACCCTATATAGTAAACTGACAAAAGTAGGAAAGGGAGAACCATCGAACTTTGACCAAGTGGCTAGATGGTGAATGCATTCACTTAGAAAACTGAAAGTCAGGAGTTCGATTCCCAGTGAGGTCATTGGTATGTACTGCTGAGCAGTCCCATACATGTACGTAAAAGCTATCCGATGCCCTTAGGTTTTCAGGGATTCTCCAAATGACATTAGTGCGTAACGTTTTTCACTTTATCTCCCCTTATACCATTTTTTTTATATCTGCACTAAGTGGTTTAGAGAGAGTTAAATCAAAACAGGTTTTCTTGTTAAATCGATGAAGAAAGCAAAATAGGAAAATAGGAATCATGAATAAATGCATTTAGTAGATTTAGATCACCGATACACAGGTAGTTGATTTAAACAAGTTTTTGAGAAGTGAAAACTTATTGATTTTCATTCCGTCATCTATTCACATTTACTAATATAAACTTTAGTAAACACGGTTCATTTTCCAGTGTGTATAAACATGTATAAACACGACTACCTGAAATTTTAAAATCTGCTGGAGAACGGTCGCTTTTATAATCAGTTTTTCACATTCACTCTTCCACAATAACTTATCAAATCGACTCTATGATTTGATCTTCCAATCGTGGTTGTTTTCAAATCAACTCTGAAGTAGATGAATGCATTACCTGAATAACTTGATGAATATTTGTTTTGATTTTAGGCCTATTTTAGTTCACGAAAATATTCTACACCTTTGAGAAAAACAAACAAGCATCACATGATATTGTAGACAACTTGTTCAATGTGTATTTAAACACTGAACATTGACCTTGTAATTGTATGCTTGCTTGTTTCATCTCCCATTGAACAAAGGATATTTTTTATCTTGCTTTGGGATTTGTTGCGTCATAAATATACTCACTCAAACTACTTTCATCTTATTTTCGTCTTTCTCGAAATCGATGGGTTTCCGGTGTCAGTACCGTGTAAAATTTGTAGAGAAAAAGGTCGATCTTATTATGTAATCAAGCAGAATACATTTACGAAATTCCCTACCGGAGAAGAAGCACATGATGAGATGGTCAAAATTTCAGCGAAGTGTAGGTATAGCCTGTGCAATATAACACCAAATAAGATCGAAAGTTAAGTATCAGCTTCGCCTATCGTTCATGTTTTTAAATCGAAATGATGGAGGAATAAAATTTGAAAACTAACATCACGGAATCCAGGGGTTTATATTTCCAAGTTCTATCAGTTCATGACACAGCTTGAACATCACCTAATGTCATCGTTCGGTATTTTTCCTCACGTCCACCAGGTTCACCTCACTCTTGATGACTTCTGACTAGGACTTCAGAAATCGACCCTCGACGCTAGTCACGACTGAGCAGTAGATTATTTCAATTTGGAAGTTTATGGAGAATAGTTGATTTCAAGCTGGTGGGGAAAACATTGGAGACGTGAGAACAAATACTCAACGATGACATTGGGTGATGGTTGCACTATATCGTGAAATGACAGGGCTTGGATATATAGACCACTGGGTTCCAACCCAGTGGCTCAATTGTAATACGATGACCAGGGAACCTGAAGGTCTTGGGTCCGATCCCTGGTAATGCAGGATGATAGGTGTGAAACACTGAGGATCCCCTACTAGAAAGAAACGGTTGTTCAGTACTCCCAGGTTTCAGAGGTTACTCCAAAAGATATCAGTCCATCATGAATACCAAACTCAAATCAAAAATCACTTACAAAATTCAGACTGAATACACTCAATTTAAATATTACAAAACACAGAACAGAAAAAGAAAGACATATTCATTCCCTTTCAACGCAAAAGAGAATAATTTATGCAATTGATAAGACAAGATCAGAAAAAATACCCTAACAAACTACAACATCGGAATTACAGAAAATCAGGATTCATCACAGAAAACATTAAGCAAAAGAAGTAACAGAAATACGTTAAAAAATATAAAAACATACATAAATACATATATCCCGTCGCCAACTGTTATGTATTCCGAAACGGATAAAGTACGCACGCTTGGCTGACAGCTAACTTAGTACGCAAGACGCTGACTACAACTCCGGGACGAATAGAGAGAAGACCGAAGCTGGATGATGGGAGAGTTTATTATTATTATTATTATTATTATTATTATTATTATTATTATTATTATTATGACTATTATTATTATTATTAGTCCCTTGGATTCCTAATGGAACATAGGGCTTCAGTAGCACGTCTCCAGTGAACTCTGTTCGCCGAAATCTTTGAACCTGGCTCCAAGACAGCCCACAAGCTCTCATTTCCTCCTCGCACGATCTCCTCCATGTCACCCTCAACTGGGACGTCCAACCCGTCGCTTCCCATGGGGATTCCACTCAAGGGACTGGCCTGACGCGTGATGTCCCCAGTCGGCTTTCTCAGTGCATGCCCAATCCATCTCCACTTCCTTCTACATACTTGTTGAGCGATAGGTTCTTGGTTGGTTCGTTCCCAGAGCTCCTTGTTGCTTATTCTTTCTGGCAATCCATCTGATCTTCAGTAGCGAGCCAGTGTAGGTGGCAGTTGTTGATGAATGTCTGTAGTTTATTGGAAATCCCTTTCGTAACGCCCCAAGTCCCTGAACTATACAGAAGCACTGACTTGACGTTGGTGTTGAAAATCAGCATCTTGTTCACGCTTTGTGCTGAGTGCAGAAGATCTCCACACTGGTCTCAGGCTAATGAACGCCTGTCTTTGCCGGATGGTGATTGGAGTTTGTTGTTGTTGGTGGTGCGGTATCTTCATCACCTCTGTCTTCTGTATATTCACCTGAAGTCCCATCTTCGCTGCCACGCCTCTTCTGTCAACTTGTTAGTTTACGCCTGTAAATCTTTAAGTTTATGTGACATCAGGCACAAGTCATCGGCGAAATCCAGATCTTCTAGGTTCTTTTCCATGGTCTTGCCAGCGTATCCCCCTCTTATCGCTCCCCACTGTTTGCTGCATGATTCAGTCGACCACAATCAGGAATATCATGGGTGATGGTAGGCAACCTTGTTTCACTCCTGTCTTCAATTCAAAAGCATCACTGAGCTGAGCTTCCCATTGTGAATTACTTGGTATGTGGCGTCTTCATATAGTTGTTGAATGAGGCAGATAAAGGTTTGCGGTACTCCGTAGTAATGAAGCAGTTTCCAAATTACCTCTCGGTCGACACTGTCAAAGGCTTTCTCAAAGTCGATGAAGTTGAGCTGTAGAGTTGACTACCATTCTATACTCTGTTCTATGATGATGCGAAGCGTTGCAATTTGGTCTGCACATGATTTGTACTTCCTGAAGCCAGCCTGCCTGTTACGGTCGTAGTTTTCAATCCAGTGCATCTTTGAGCCTCTCCAGGATGATGCGGCTTAATATTTTACTTGGGGTGGACAGGAGAGTGATTCCGTGCCAGTTCTTGCAAACACTGAGGTCTCCTTTCTTCGGTAGTTTGACAAGGTAACCCTTCTTCCAATCACTAGCCAGGTACCTTCTCTTCCTTCCACACCTTCTGCAATAGTGGTGTGAGCATGTCTGCTGTTGTCTCTGCATCTGTTCTCAGTGCTTCTGGCGGGATCCCATATGGTCCTGCTGCTTTCCCGCATTTCAGTAGCTTTATGGCGTTCAGGACTTCCATTTTTGTTGGAGGATTTATGTTCACTTGTAATTCAGCGGCTGCAGGTGGTATTTCTGGACGAATTGCATGTGGTGGTCGATTCAAGAGCTTTTTGAAGTGTTCGGCCCATTGTTTCCTTTCTTTCCCTTCTTTCGTAATTAAATTTCCATCATCATCTTTTATTGGTTTCATCTGTGTTGATCTCTTCCCTGATAGTAACCTGGTTATTTGATACAATGTCGTCAGGCCTCTCTTACCTGCAGCCTGTTCTCCTTCACTTGCCAGTGTTTCGTAGAAGTGTCTTTTGTGTTTGCGCACACTCTCCTTCACTTCACTTTGTCTAGTATGGTTTTTTATAGGTTGTACTCAGTTCCTCTTTTTGTTGTTCATCCCTGCTCTGGTTTATCTTCTGCTTCACCGCGTTCCTATCCCTTCTCTATCATCTTCCATGTACCCATGGAGATTCATTCCTTGTCTTTTTCTTCTTCCTTCCTAATACGACTGTGCAGGTTTCTTTCCACATAGCTTTCAAAGACTTCCAGTGTTCTTCCACTCAGGTTTCTTCACAGATGTTGCTTTGTGTCTCCCATTTTTTCCTGATGACTGCCGTGAAGATCTCCTTTGTAGTTTCCAACTTCATTTCAGTTTGTGTTCTGGGTGTTCAACTTGAACTGTGATGTGATCTATCACCAACTTTTTCGACGGTTCTCAGCTTGATTTCGAAGGCAGATTCCTTGCACTAGATAGTGAGTGGTGTGAACCTACATCTGCTCCCCTTCTTCATCTGACCTTATGTCCAGTAGGTCACGTCTCCACTTTATTCATATTGAAATAAAGTTGATCTGGTTTTAGTGTGTCCTGGTGTCTGGTGGAATCAAATCCATGTCGGTCGCCTTGTGAATATCCTTGTGTTTGTACACACTGCCTGACTCCAATCACCAAATCGTTGAATGCACAGAATTCTGCAAACAGTTCTCGATTCCCATTCATTTCACCGAGTGCTTCTCGACCCATGGTTAGTTCTCTTCCTGTGTTAGCCGCTCACAGTTTGGCATTCATGTCACCCATTATAATGGATTTTGATATCACCAACTGGAGTCTTATCCAGTACTGATTGGAGTTGTCTGTAGAATTCCTCCTTCTTCTCTTCATCTGCATTATTTGTAGGCACGTAGCGTAGTATTGTATGATTGTGACTTTCCTTCCTTTCGAGTTAAATCTTGCTATCATGATCCTGATCCTGCAGGAGGAGATTGGTTCCCACTGCATGAGGTGAGCCTTCGATGTTGTTGAAGATATCAAGATTGCCAGTCGAAAACTCAGTGTGCTCGTGGTTGTCGTCTGAGTGACAATGTCGGAGTAGATTATTGATTCTCCAGTTGACAGTTTGGAGAGTCCACTCCCATTCCATCTGCTTTCGCAAATTCCAAGCACTTCAATGTGATACCTTCCCATCTCGTTTGCAATCTGGGCTGCCTTGCTGGGTTCAAACGTGGTGCGAACATCCCATGTACCCATTCTTACTTTCGCTTTCATCGAGTGAAGATACATCGGTCATTTGGCTTCCTGAAGGCTTTCACCAACTGGCGTCATTTCGCCTCTCCGATTCCAGCGTGGGATAAGTTTGTTTTTATTTTTTGTACATCGTTTGTGCTTTGAAGTTGTTTAGCGGTTAGATTTGTTTTAGGGGTAGGGTTGCTAGCCCTATGCCCAACCTTCCCTCTTTACGGGGGCTTAGACCGGCTAGTAACTAGTGTACTAGTTAACCAGGCGAGGTTGGGAGAGTTTATTACTCCGAGAGTATAATAATAAATCAATCCAAAAACACGTGAATATGTATACACATGAAATATAACCATGTCCGCAATTGGAGACATTTGCATAGGTGTAGGAGTAAAGATTAATCAATCGGCGAATTACGTTACAATGGGGGCAGAAAATAAACTACTAGTCATACCAAAAAAATGGTGTGAGAATGCCAAGTTGAAAATGTTCAGATCAATAACAATGTTTTATGGGAAACTCAACACATACATACATACACACCTGTTTATATTTTCGACGCTTTCTTGCGATTTGGATTTTTTCTTTATATGCTGCAATTCTCCTTCATTTTTTGTCATCGAGGAATTTGGTTTTGGTCTCTTTTCGTTTTTTTTGCTATATGTTTTTATTTGATGAAGGAGTATTTTGTGATCGATTTTTTATTCTTTCCGCCTAAATAGTCGCGGTATTTCTCCTATATTTTAGTCATAGAGTTTTTTCTTGTTTATCATACTTCTGTTTAGAAGCCCCGGGTTAGCATGAAGTTCTCACAGTTCCTCAATGTCGTGAATTTTATGTTTGTATTTTCAGTTATTCCGATTCAGTTGTGTTTCAATTGAGTGTTAATTACTTCAGTCACAAATTCAAGCCTTATTCGTGTTTCTGAATCCGTGACTGGACGATATCACTGCTTTATATACGTGCATACATTACTGCACAGAGCGTTACTTGATCTTTGTTTTTTAAACGAACTGAATGGAAGCGAAAGAGCATCGGTTACTTTTTCACGAGCAGATTGAATCCTTACATAATTTTAATGTACGTATTTTCTTCCAGATTCGTATATTAACTGGCAAGAAATTAAGGAAGAGATGGAAACCACTGAAGTGTGAACAGAAGTACACAAACCAGCAGTAGTCTGAGAAACAAAGTGGCTCCTCAACACAGAATAATTCTGGTAGGGCTGTCATATGCATAAGTCCATCATCGGTACCAAACCATCATAGGCTATCTGCAGTCACCTTTCAAGACAATGGGTTAGCTTCAGTAGCTAGACTGTTAATGTATAAGCAGAAATCCGAAAGCTGTATATAACCTGCATAAATCAGTGACTGCCCCACATGTATGATAGCTAAATACTTCGGTGATAACAAAATAAATAAGCTCGAATACCACAATCCATAATTCACTTCATGCTCTCTGAATTCTAATGAACAACTGAACAGTCACATTGTGATTGCCTTATTAGTATTATGAGTAGTAAATTCTGGTCAAAACGTCAGCTAGTAACTAAACACATTAATATTACATCTTCATGGATTTAGGCATAATTTGCGCCTTTATATAATGTAACACGATGCTTCAGAGAAGCTATGAGATCGAAGGCTGACTTGAAATACCAGGTCACTGTGATAAAAATAGGTTAAGACTGTCTACAATCTGTTCGCACACCCGAATAAATAATATTCTTTACAGTCGAAGAAAAGACTGTATGTATACATGTGTGAATGTATTCTACTAAAATCAACGGGATATGAAATCCTCTTAATAAGATCCCTATAAATCCAGCTATACCTATACTTGACGCATATCGCCTTATGACACTGTTTAAACAATGTATAGCATTAGTTCTTCAGTTGAAATCTGAAACATATTTGGAACCTACTTTGATGGGAGTGACCGAAGCCTTCCGGTATCGTTTCTGAATTATCAGCTGTACATATACTTATGGTAGACTAACCACACCTCATTGTTTAAGATCCTCGTTAATTCAAAAAGACGGATAACATTGACATAGTACATACCATTACTACATAGTGTCCTAGTTTTCACTTCTTAGATCAGCACATTGAGATGGGAATCAGTAAGAAGGAAGAAAAAAGGAATATAAATTACACAACAAAAGCCGTAGAAAAGCCATTTGATGAAAGAGGTTACGACAAACAAAATCAATGTAGAAATCCGCACAGAAGGCAAGTAACGTAAGTTCATTCAACGATTAAGATGAAGATAAGACATGCAACCATTTGCGCTTGATTCGACATGTTTCCTCGACATACAAAAATCATAAATTTTTGTAATTATATGAACCCCAATCGAGAAGAATATATTTCCTCACACAACTAAAACCAACAGTCATAAAATCCGTGTACTGATGTCATTTTTTAATCTCATCACTCGACTTTTCTCAGTCTACCTGCAATTCGATTATCACAGTGAGTTGAACTGGAAGACAACTAGTCACATGTAACACATGTTTGAGATACCTTAGTTAACAGAAGTTCACAATAATGGAAAAATCGTTACGTCAAAATCAATGGAAGTAACTTATGAATTATCATAAGTATTCACAATAATAATGATCTAAAATCAGGCATTCCAAAAGTGTTATGTCAAGGAAAACATGAGACATGGGCTATTACGCAATAATAGATTACTTCTACTGTACAGAGGAAGCTTGGACTAAAAACATACTTTGTCACTCGGAAATGAATTACTTAATTGCGAGGGAGTTACTTTCCTTTCAAACCGCGATAATTTACTAACACAGAAGTAGAGTTTAATCCCTGCGGTAATTACGCAGTAAGTTCCAATGACAACTATCTAAATTAATTAGCTGATTATTTATGGTAGTGACTTAACCAATCACAGGTATAAACGCATGAATTGCATATTATCAATTCTTTTATTTAGAAAATGACAGACTACCCACATGATACTCACTTCACAGAATAGTACGGAAGATAAATCGTCATCGCAAGTACAATAAACATCTTCGCCAAACCGAATAATTACATTTCACGCATAAGGAGTACCAGAAGAATGCCAGTAATATAGTTAGCAACAAGAAAAATTTAGTATCCAATTTTTCTGGTTTATCTCATCAATATGATAAGAACAAGAATAACAAGATTTTTCAATTGTCCACAGTCTAGAATCCACAAAAAATTAGTATTAAGTTATCAGTTGTGCAGACATCTTTCAAAAAAAAGTATGTTTGTTTCCGAAAAACATTTGTTTGTAACTCTGAAAACGGATATTAATACCTAAAGTAGGTATCTCTACTTCGCCTTTCGTGCACTTCTCATCTCATTTTGTGGAGCACAGCGGTTTCGTTGACTAAATGAATTAGTATGTGATCTGACGAAATGTTAGTATGGTAAGATATACCAGTGATTTATGGAAAATCAATGATTCCTGGTTGTTTATGAAAATATTATAAAAGATTGGTGATTCAAAGTGACTTCAACAAACTAAATGAAGATCAACATGAAGATTTAGAGTTTAGTAAGTATATCAGTACTCGTAGTTAACTAGGTGCATATAAGCCGAGCATATATGATTTCATTAATGTGAACATTCACTTGAATTGATTTTACAGAATGATATTTTTACCACTCAAACTAACTGTATAGTTCAACACCATTAATCCATTTTATATATTTTAAACAAAAGATCCGACTATGCACCAACTATTACTGTGAACCCATAAAGAAGTATGTAGACTACATACATGTGGATCTTTTAGTCACATGGTGAAATACAATGTGAGTTTACTCTGTCAAAAGCTTTAGGAGGATGTTAAACCGTTAAACGGCTGCAATCACCAACACACAGTTCAGTGATCAACGTAAAAGATCCAACATAATTTGTTAGAAGCCAGAAAAAGTTACACTAGCAAATAACAACCTTCTTTTCCGAT
Source organism: Heterobilharzia americana (assembly GCA_944470555.2). Lineage (NCBI taxonomy): Eukaryota > Metazoa > Platyhelminthes > Trematoda > Strigeidida > Schistosomatidae > Heterobilharzia > Heterobilharzia americana. The sequence goes on from OX104128.1 coordinate 54,994,155, forward strand.
AAGCACTCACCGAAGAAAACACTAATGATGTATTTTCCTATGACCGTATGAAAAGAGACTACGGCCTGCTTTCACGTCGGAGATACACCACTAAAACTTCTATTTACTACATTTGGTGTTGCTGATAAGAATGGATATAAGTAGTATATGTCTAGAGAGTGGCAGAAATCAACGGAATCACCAGCAATGGGTAAGGAATCTGACCAGAGAAAGGCAAGCGACAATGCGGACGTATTAGGAACAAATCAAGAGAGAAGCAGAAGAGCAAATGAATCATATTATGCAAATGATTGTTTTAGTGCAAGGTATAACATATTTAACGACTACTGTACTATGTGTTAATAACAAACATTCCTTCCTTCCTCTGTCTGCTCGTTTCCTTCAATTGATGTCGCTACTTCTAGACATGACGAACATTTCAGGGCCTGAAGTGTTGGAGACATCAAGGTCTTCCTCAGGGACTTCGAGTGGGTGGCAGGGCTGGTGGGTGTCCGGGATCAAGGAGCGAAGCTCGTGGTGTTTGTTACATTGCTGAGGAGTAAAGCGAAAGCAGCATATGACGGCGTGGGGGTGGGAAGGGGACTTGAGAGAGGATGGTTGAACGACTGCAGGCGGGTTTTGACACCCCAGCGGACAAGGGAGCTGACGATGCAGCACTTCCGGAGCACGAAACTTGGAATAGACGAAAAACCGCTGGTATTGGCTGTGAAGCTAACTAAACTACTTCAACGAGTAGTTGCTGGCTGCACAGTTCACCAAGAGTATCCCGAATGCCATCGCCCAACAACTACGACTAGTCAACGCAGCCCAACCCATGAATATTGGTGAGGTAGCTAAGGTCACCAGACAGCTGGTGGGTACAGCAGTAGCTGCGGTGGAGTCACCAGAGGTAAATAACTGGGAAAAGCAAGTCGACAACCTTCAGGAGGAGGTAGCTGCACTTCGAATGAATATTAACAGATAAGATAAATGCTTTGCCTGCAGAAAACCTGGACAGTGGCGAAGAAATTGTCCGGAGAGGCGAAGAAGAAAATGTTTTGAACGATATAGTGAGTTCTGTTTTTCCGACTAGACTAAATGCTGTAGGAGCCATGGATAGATATTCTGTATATGCTAGAATGCGAATAAATGATAGGAAGATAATGTGTCTAATAGATACAGGGGCAGCAGTCTCCCTGACGGATAAGAATCAGTCTGAGAACATAAGACCACATGCGCCAACTGCCCATACGGTTGGAGGACATGTATTAGAAATTGCAGGCTTATCAGATTGTGTCGTCGATATCGGAAGTTGAAAAATCGGATTTCCATTCATTGTAACCACGCGCCCACAACGGACAATCTTAGGTGCTGATTTTATAAGAGAAGTGGGTGCAGTTATTATCACGAGAACAGGAATATTGGCGACAAGGTACCGGTCGTTCACCACGCAGGGACGCAGCGAGGTAGCAGAGACCAAGGTATCATGAAGTATGGTTAAGAAATACAACAGATTGTTCATGAGAGATGGAGACCCCTACGGATACTGTGACAAGGTTCAGCATGAAATCCCAGTGACGAGTCGAGCAATGACAACATTTATAACACGACGAATACCACGTCACTTGGAAGAATTTGGACGCCAGGTCCAGGAAATGCTAAACGAAGGTATTATTGGAGAGGCGGATAGCCCGTACAGTTCGCCAGTGCTTTTGGTAAGAAAGTAAACTGGCAAATATAGATCCTGCGTTGATTCCAGAGAGTTAAACATCATAGCGCAACTGAAGCCATGTGCCATGCTGACGGCAACTGAAACACTGGATCGTTTGCAGAATGCAAAAGTATTTACAGTTCTGAACCTCCACTCAGGCTACTGGCAGTTACCAATAAAAGAAAGCGATACAGGGAAAACAGTAGTTATTGTGGGCAAGAAGCAACACTGATCCAAGCGAACGCCATTTGGTCTTGCAGGCGCGCCACTTACATTTAGACGGTTGATAATGTTGTTGATGAAGAATTTAGAAAACGTAGATGTGTAGTATGATGACAACCTGGTGGTGTACAGTCGGACGGAAGCAGAACATCTAGAACACATGGAAGCTGTTTTATGACGCAATGACGAGTTTGGACTTCGCATCAATAAGACAAAATCTCAGGTAGCTAAGAAGAGTGTGACATTACTAGGATATAAACTTGGAAACGGTGAAATAAAACCACTACCTGAGAAAATTCTGACGGTCAAAACCATTCCAGTGCCGAACTCAAAGAGGAAATTGCGACACTTCTTGGGTAGGGTAGCATTCTACAGTCGGTTGCTCAAAAATTTCAATGATATAGCAGCATCTTTATATAAGCTACTTGGCAACCCAAAATTTAAGTGGACAGAGGAGACACCGAAAAAGTTTGGTCACATCAAGGAACTCGTAAATGACCAGGAGATGACTTTAAAACTACCAGTACCCATGAGGCCACTAGACGTGTCCACCGACGCGAGTGGTTATGGAGTAGGAACAGTTCTGAGACAGACTCAAGGAGTAGTGGAGTATGCCAACTGTGTCCTGACACCTGCAGAACAGAAATATTACACGGTTGAAAAGGAATGTCTGGTGATAGTTTGGGCGCCTGACAAATGGAGATCGTATCTCCGCAGTCAACGATTCCATATTGAAACTCATCATAAACAGCTACAGTGGCTAAAGACAGCGAGAGGCCCCAGAGGAAAATTACCACGTTAGATGCTACGACTACAAGAGCACGATTTCACAATCGACTATGTGGCAGGGAAAGAAAACTGGTTGGCAGACTTCTTATCAAGATCAGACGAAGAAAATGAACTACCTGAGACCACATATGGTGTACATGCAGTAGAACGGGACCCATTAAGACTTATCCGCCTTCAGAAGTCGGATCCTACACTCAAAGAAATGATAAAAGCCATAACTGAAGGGACGAGAACAGACAAGTCTGTGGAAAATAAAGAGTTGAGAACGTTGTTGATGCCTAAGGGTGAATACTTATGGAATGCTGACTTGGTGAGAAAACGACGGGAGCTGGTTGGCAGTCATCTTGGAATGTTTATGTGACAAAATGATACAAAAATGCCCCCAGTTAGCTCATACAGGTGTCTCACGGACAGCCGACCTTCTCAGATAAAGTGCAAACTGGCCAGATATGAGAGATGACGCGAAACGCGTGCTGGGCTGTCCATGCTGTCAGCTGATGAAAGGTGATGGGTACATATGACCGCCGCTTCAGTCGATTCCAGAAGTAGCAGTTGGTGACCTATGGTCTGTGGACTTAATGACACCACTTCCGTAGACATCTAGTGGAAACCAATACCTGTTGGTGATGACGGAGCATGATACACGATAGGAAGACGCTGTCAAGATTCCTGACCAACGTGCGAAGACAGTGGTCGCAGCGGTGATCCGGAATGCTGTCGCGGATCACGGTGTGCCTGTTGGTGAAAGCCTTCAGGAAGCCAAATGACCGATGTATCTTCACTCGATGAAAGCGAAAGTAAGAATGGGTACATGGGATGTTCGCACCACGTTTGAACCCAGCAAGGCAGCCCAGATTGCAAACGAGATGGGAAGGTATCACATTGAAGTGCTTGGAATTTGCGAAAGCAGATGGAATGGGAGTGGACTCTCCAAACTGTCAACTGGAGAATCAATAATCTACTCCGACATTGTCACTCAGACGACAACCACGAGCACACTGAGTTTTCGACTGGCAATCTTGATATCTTCAACAACATCGAAGGCTCACTCTCATGCAGTGGGAACCAATCTCCTCCTGCAGGATCAGGATCATGATAGCAAGATTTAACTCGAAAGGAAGGAAAGTCACAATCATACAATACTACGCTACGTGCCTACAAATAATGCAGATGAAGAGAAGAAGGAGGAATTCTACAGACAACTCCAATCAACACTGGACAAGACCTCAGTTGACGATATCAAAATCCATTATAATGGGCAACATGAATGCCAAACTGTGAGCGGCTAACACAGGAAGAGAACTAACCATGGGTCGAGAAGCACTCGGTGAAATGAATGGGAATCGAGAACTGTTTGCAGAATTCTGTGCATTCAACGATTTGGTGATTGGAGTCAGGCAGTGTGTACAAACACAAGGATATTCACAAGGCGACCGACATGGATTTGATTCCACCAGACACCAGGACACACTAAAACCAGATCGACTTTATTTCAATATGAATAAAGTGGAGACGTGACCTACTGGACATAAGGTCAGATGAAGAAGGGGAGCAGATGTAGGTTCACACCACTCACTATCTAGTGCAAGGAATCTGCCTTCGAAATCAAGCTGAGAACCGTCGAAAAAGTTGGTGATAGATCACATCACAGTTCAAGTTGAACACCCAGAACACAAACTGAAATGAAGTTGGAAACTACAAAGGAGATCTTCACGGCAGTCATCAGGAAAAAATGGGAGACACAAAGCAACATCTGTGAAGAAACCTGAGTGGAAGAACACTGGAAGTCTTTGAAAGCTATGTGGAAAGAAACCTGCACAGTCGTATTAGGAAGGAAGAAGAAAAAGACAAGGAATGAATCTCCATGGGTACATGGAAGATGATAGAGAAGGGATAGGAACGCGGTGAAGCAGAAGATAAACCAGAGCAGGGATGAACAACAAAAAGAGGAACTGAGTACAACCTATAAAAAACCATACTAGACAAAGTGAAGTGAAGGAGAGTGTGAGCAAACACAAAAGACACTTCTACGACACACTTGTAAGTGAAGCAGAACAGGTTACTGGTAAGAGAGACCTGACATTATATCAAATAACGGGGTTACTATCTGGGAGGGAAAACATCAACACGAATGACACCAGTGTAAGATAGTGAAGGAAACTGAGATACCAAAGTGGAGAAACAAAGGAGACGGTGGGCTGATCACCTCAAAAAACTCTTGAATCGACCACTACCACCTGCAACTCTTCCAGAAATATCACTAGAAGCACATGAACTATTAGCTAACACAAACTCTCCGACAAAAGCTGAAGTCCTGAGCGCAAAGCTTTAAAGATGTTGAAGGTCAGGAAAGCAGCAGGGAAGACTGGACTTAAAGTGAACCTAGAGAAGATAGAGGTGATGAAGATACCCAGCCACCACCAACAACAAGCACCAATCACCATCAACAGGAGAAACCTAAAGGAAGTAGTATCTTTCACCTACCTACCTACCTACCTATCTAGACACGCAGCATCGTTTCAACTACAGGCCGTGGCACAGTTCACGACGTCAAAGCCAGGATCGGAAAGACAGCAGGACACGCCTTCATTAATCAGATCTACTGCACTCAGCATAAATCGTGAACAACATTATTATTATCAATCAAGTAAGTCAATGATTCTATGTGATGATGGTTGAGAGACTTGGCGCGTTACGAAAAGCATTCCCAGTAAACTTCAGATATACATCACATTAACAGCTGCCACCTACGCTCACTCGATACTGAATATCAGATCAGATGGCTAGAATAGTAAGAATAAACAACGAGGAACTCTGGGAACGAACGAACCATGAACCTATCGCCCATCAAATATGCAGAAGAAAGTGAGATGCATTGGATTGGACATAACTGCAGAGAGTGAAATGGCAGCGTGCAACTGAAGCCTTTTGTTCGACTAGGAACCCAAGGGACAAATAATAATAATGTGGAGAGGGTGGCAGAAATCAACGGAATCACCAGCAATGGTAAGGAATCTGACCAGAGAAAGGCAAGCGACAACGCGGGCGTATTAGGAACAAATCAAGGGAGAAGCAGAAGAGCAAATGAATCACATTATGCAAATGACTGTTTTAGTGCAAGGTATAACATATTTAACGACTACTGTACTATGTGTTAATAATAAACATTCCTTCTCTCGTCTCTGTCTTTTCATTTTCTTCAGTACCACTATAAAAATATTTTGAAAAGAATAGGAATTGGAAACAAAACTATTGCACAACTAAATATATCTAAGCAATAATCGAATTCCCAAAATGATGAGGTACATGTATGTTCATCACAGATGAGAAACACAAAAGTGATCAGTAAAATAACGAAAACATATCACAATATACTTTCAACCTAAAGATTAAAATCAGGAATGAGTTTGAACATGGTTACATAAATGAAATAGATGATGCAGAGAATTGTCAAACGAAACGTAGAACATTAAGAGAGTAGTATATAACATTGTTCAATATGTACGTTTGCAGACAAATTAAAAAATAGCATGTGCGTTTTAGAAGCTGTAGTCGTAAGGGCAGTACAAATGTCACACAATTATTATTCGTAAATAAATGAACGAAACGGAATTAATATCTCTTGCAAGACTATTGCATTTGTTTTTCGAAAGAATCAGGTTCTTGCAAACTTGGGTAAGATGCTAAAATTCACTCACTAACATCTTCATATCTAGTTACTTTATCAAAATCAAACGGGTGTCCAGTTATGCGTTCATATAAATCTAAAACATCTGCACACGTCGATTCAAAATGCGTAGATGCATCATAACTTGATGAAATGAAGACCTAAAATAAATGTTTTAAAACAAAAGTAAAAAAAAATGAAAATATAGCACAAAGAACTTCCAATCAAATTGAACAGATTTTTCAATAGGTCATCACAGTTAGGACCAATGGTTTCAATGGTTAAAGTGGTGTCTAAAGACCCATAAAAGTCTTAACTGAGCAAGATGTAAGCTGTAACTGAACTGGTGAAGGAAACCAATACATATATTAAATACTGAGATTTTTGAATCTTGTCTAACTTATAATTTTGTGTTATTGAAAACCAACTTTAAATAAATAATGAACAATATGGTATTTTGAAGTGTTGTTGATATAATATCAAACAATGAATTAGTTGTAATGTGGTCAAAACAACTAAAGTAAACAATAATTTTTCTGGGAGCACTGGAAAGCTGTCTCGTCCTAGTATGGGACTCCTCAGTAGTACGCACCCACGACCCGGCTAGGGATCGACCTGTGGGGCCAACCAGTCGGAAGTGAAGTGGATGCTAACCTGGGTGACAGTCACGCTATGTCGTGAATTGACAGAAGTTGGAAATTGTGAACCACCGGAAACCAACCCAGTGGCTGAATGGTTAACGCGTTCGCCGTGAAACCTGAAGGCCTTGAGTTCGATCCCTAGCCGGGTCGTGGGTGCGCACTGCTGAGGAGTCCTATACTAGGACAAAACAGCTGGTTATCCGTTGCTCCCAGATTTCCAATGGTTCCCCAACTGATTTCAGTCCATGATGAATACTACTTCTAAATTAAAAATCCTCATTCATCTCAAAAATACAATGATTTTTCTATTGAAAGCGTAAGACCTGAAAAACATAAGGTCAATATGTAAGGTCATTGTATAAGGGTTATGATAACTGTTAGAGTAATACCATCAACTTCATTACAAAAGTGTAGGCTAAACAATCCAGTTTGGAAATGAAACCATTCAACTTAGTAGTTGGAGTCAGATACTGGTGGGAAAATTTTTAAAAAAGCTATAAAGCTCATGGAGATGCACAACTAACATTTTTACTGTTTTATACCAATTTAAATAGTTTCCATTTACAAAATACCTGAAATACGCATAAAATTCTAGACATAGTCTTCTAGCGTACCACTTAATTTTAATATGAACCGTAATTAACCACCGATTGAATCCATTTCATACTTCAAACAGACTCATACTGCCACAACTTTAATATATACAGCACAACTGAAGAAAAGTAATCGCGGAAAAAAGTCATAAAACAAAAGTCAGCAAAAAATTAAGGGCATAGATTTAAAAATCTGAATTCTGAAACCAGTGTGAGTGATATGTAACTACATGCGTAATTCTTTAAATAAACATTTCTGTCAACCTGAGAAAAATGGCAGCTGGTTGACTTGAACACCCTCCATACCACTAAGACTAATAGTTGATGGTTTAAAACGGGGGTAGAGATTACATTTCATCTTAACAAACTTGATGCAACATGAAGAAATTCGCTATAACTGGTCTAAGGTTTTTTGAACTACTTTCATGTCAATATTTATAAATCATGTTGCCCCCACTATCCTTTAATTAACACAATAATTTTACTTCATGCTAAAGTTTAAATAAAATTGTTTTTTATACTTTTGCTCATCGATAAGTGCTTGTATTGTGTCCTTGCATCTTCAACCAGATTTTATAACGTTATCAATATTCTGCTCCAACTTTTGTTTCTAGCTTTCTCGTTTGTTTTTTCAAGTATATAGTGGTACCATTAAATCTAGTGATGGCTGTCAGTGACCATAAATCAAATGTTATGATAGTTGAAAAAGTATGCTGATCGAGTAAAAAACAAAAAATAGGATTATAAATGAAATATATTTTCAGTCCATTTACCCAACGTCCAACTTATTCAACTCTACTGGGTCAAATTTTGATCCCAAAGTTTACTGAACAGATGAGATATAAGAATTATACAACTGGAAGTTAGTTTTCGTGCAGAATCTAAGACTGAATGGTCAGAAACTCCTATTTATCTACTGGTTCAATAATATTGAACAGTATATGATCTTTAATAACCAGATTTTAGTGAAAATGTTACATATAAATTGGAAAGATCAACTTGAGTGTCAGTTATTGTTTCACGAAGTTCACAGCAGACCCTAGTGTGTCACTACAGCTTGATTATTTGTCGTTATTTATCCCCTGGGTTCCTAGTGGGACAAAAGGCTTCAGGTGCACGCCGCCATTTCACTCTCTTCTTTGCAGTCTTTTCAACCTGGCTCCATCAATGCACAGAAGCTTTCATTTCTTACTCACACGGTCTCATATATGTCACCCTCAGCTGGGACGCCCAACTCGTCGTTTCCCATGCGGGTTCCACTAAAGAACCCAGACTGGCGCGTGATGTCCCCAAACGATACCCTCAGTTTTTGCCCAATCCAATGCATCTCCACTTTCTTCTGCATATTTGATGGGCGATAGGTTCATGGTTCGTTCGTTCCCAGAGTTCCTCGTTGTTTATTCTTACTATTCTAGCCATCTGATCTGATATTCAGTATCGAGTGAGCGTAGGTGGCAGCTGTTAATGTGATGTATATCTGAAGTTTACTGGGAATGCTTTTCGTAACGCGCCAAGTCTCTCAACCATCATCACATAGAATCATTGACTTACTTGATTGATAATAATAATGTTGTTCACGATTTATGCTGAGTGCAGTAGATCTGATTAATGAAGGCGTGTCCTGCTGTCTTTCCGATCCTGGCTTTGACGTCGTGAACTGTGCCACGGCCTGTAGTTGAAACGATGCTGCGTGTCTAGGTAGGTAGGTAGGTAGGTAGGTGAAAGATACTACTTCCTTTAGGTTTCTCCTGTTGATGGTGATTGGTGCTTGTTGTTGTTGGTGGTGGTGGCTGGGTATCTTCATCACCTATGTCCTCTCTACCTTCACCTGAACGAAGTCCCGTCTACACTGCCCTGCCTCTTCTGTCAACTTGTTGGTTTTTGCCTGTAGATCTTCGAGTTTGTGCGAGAAGACATTAGACATAAATCATCATCGGCGAAATCCAAATCTTCTAGGGTCTTTCATCGGTTCAGAGTATCGCCATCTTTCCGCTCTTCACAGTTTGTTGCATGATCTAGTCTAGTTCAGTTCAGTCGACCACAATCAGGAGGATCATGGGTGATAGTAGGCGCAACCTTGTCTTACTCCTGTCTTCACTTCAAAGGCATCACTGAGCTGCTTTTCAATGTGAATCGCTTGGCATGTGGCGTCTTCATATAGCTGTCGAAATTATAGCTTGATAGATGAATGTAGTAGTTGTGGCAGATCTGGCGGTTGATCTTAGATGAATATTAGGAAGTCGTTGTTCAGTACATTACATATCACAATGAAAGTAAGGTACGATATAGACATGGGACAATCAACGAAAGAAACAAAGACAACGAAGAGCCAGACTGCTTTCTGACTACAGTCATGAACTTCTAAATTTTGTATAACTATCAAACATTGGTTGAATGAAAGACAAACTTACAGATAATGCAGTAAGAGAGAAAAATAGGGTTGGCAACAAATTTCAAATAGTACCCAACGTGAATCTGTATGATCCGAAATATATTATTATTCACCATTAGATTATAAGGAGAATGTTTAATTTCAGCAGCAAACCAACCTTAGATTCACGCCCATCATCAATTGGCATAAACAGATCCTGTGTGGAATAAAATACTTGCTCAATTGTTCCAAGAACTTTCAAACCAGGCCCAAGCTCTTTCTCTGGTTCGTCTGTTTCGGCGATGGTTGCAACATGAGCCAAAAAGAAACCTTCAGGACAGGTATTATGTGGATGGGAGACACAAGAAATGTAGATATCTAAAGATGGTTAAAATTAGTGGGATGTGTACACATCTAATAATCTTACCATGTTTACGACCAACTTCACTCTGAGGAATAATGATCTGAGTTGACAAAGAATTGTGCACACCTGAGATCGGATGTACTAAGATGCAGATAGCACGTACAACCTTAAAGGTAATCAATAGAGAATAAGCTTTCTTTATTCATGAATGAACTTTAATTGAATCCGGAGTGTATAACGTAAAATCAAGCTAATAATGACACATGAAGTATTATTTTGGACTAAAGTATGTACTCATCAGATTGAGCAATTTAATTTCTTAGTTACCTGATATAAACTATGTAAAAAAAATAATTCAAAGTGAGAACACTCAGCAAATGAAATGCAACTGGGTAGCAGACCCGTGGGCTTGCTGTAAAACCCATACATTGTTTTAGCTCCACCCACATTGCAGACCAAATTAGGCATAATAGGTTTGAAATTGTTATACAATGTTTTTTTCATTGAGTTTTTCAAGTGCTTCTTTGTTTGCAAACAGAGATTGTAGACCGCATATACGTTTTTGCAATCCCATTTTTTCTGTCTTTTAACTTTGAACAAAAAGTAAAAGGCGTGGAAAAATTGTCACTTTGTTCCCTGATAGCTATTCATAAAGTACAATACTCGATGACAGTCCACCCAACAGCATCATTCTGTTTGGTCTTCAATGATGAACAGTTCCTATTAATTACTTATAGCAATAAGTGGCTCAATAGTGAAGTGGACTGCACTTTTTGAGTCGTAGAAAACGACCAACAGGAAACCATGAATATACAATACATGTACAACTATAGTTGCTTCCTAATAGTGGATTCAATGGAGTGGGATTATACCATAATAACCTGTGTTTACAGTACTGTAGAAATACTACTCTAATGATGTGAACAATGAAGAAATGTGAGCTATAAATCATTGGGTTAGACAACTTAACTACTGAGCATACCTTTTTGCCACACTCAAAGATTATTAGCTTGAAATTACTGATTATTTGTCAATCTACATACTGAAATATACTAAAACATTTTAATTTGTGTTCACACGAATATTTGACTTACCTGACCAACTTTTTTTACCATATTAGGCACATAACTTGGATCACAAATAACCATATCACACTGGGCAATTTCGTTACCCGATTTAACTCCAACAACTTTTCCTTTTTCCATTACTAGTTCATCAATTGGTTTATCCAGCATGTAAGTACCACCATAAACGGCACAAAGACGAGCAAAAGCTTGAGGCAATTCACCCAGTCCGTAAAGGGGATAAAGATAAGGAGATTTGCCGAATCGACAAACTGATTGACTGTAAAGTTGTATACGACTTATCACCTCAGCAGCAGACATGTTTTCCTTGTATGAATCATCTTGGAACAAACAAATAGCATGCCCAATAAAATTCTGAATAAGGGAAAGAATTATTGAACAACAGAATGACAGAAATGACAAATAGATATTAATAACATAGAGATTAGTCAAACTGAAAGACATAGACACTGTAAAAACAAAATCTGGTATAAGTATGTGAAGTGCTATTCTACTACACTATATCAGTTGAGTAAATAAAAAGAATTTGAGTAATAATGATATAAATAAAAATCAATATGCTGCAAAACATGAACCTCCAAAAACGTTAGCATCTGCCAAATTACTACGTACATTTCATCTTTCTGATCGATACCTTGACGTGATGGTCAAGCTTCTGTATCAATAATGACCCAACGATTAATAGGGATGATTACCTGTTCCTTAAAGTCTTACCATACTAGGAACGCTTTGGCAATAGTTCTAAGGTAAGTTGCGATCATTCTCTAATAGCTTACGATATGGTCGGGGTAAATGAACCCCGCAGATAACTGGCAGTTCATGCTGATACCGCCTTTTCTGTGCGAAAAAGGTTAGGAAAATGTCAGCTCCAAAAGCACATTCCTCCCTGCACTGTATAAGTTTTCTAGCTGGATTCAAAGCAAACTCAAATCGAAATCTTACAAAAAGACTAGATGTGACCGGTTGCAATATCTCTTGGATTGCACGGTTACGCAAAACTAATCTCTCTCCTCCTTTAGGTACTTTGTAGAAACAACTTGCACGCTTCAAGCAGCATATGAAACCAAACTGACCACAACCTACCTTACTTACCTTTGCTAGCATCAGGCCTCTAATAGTCATTTCAACTTTCCACCCCGAGAAAGCTGTTAATGATCTAAACCAGCAGATTACTATACCTAATCTCCTAAAATCATACTTTCAATTTCCGAACCTAATGCCAAATCAAACAACAGGAGTCTGTCGAAACTGTACCAGATCCACCTGAATAAGAGTACCCGAGAGTTTTCATAAAGTCAGAACAGTTATCAAAAAGATAATTATTTTCGCTGTATTGTTTCGTTAATCAGTGGTTAAATGGGGTTCTATATTTATTAATGAATGTATAAATTTCTATATTCATTCTAGGTGATACAACAGAAAACAACGTATAAGCTACAGTTGGCAAAAGGTGAACATAACAAGTTCAATCTGGCTAAATGCTATTTAACAGCTTTAATCAATAAAATAACAATAGGAAAAACTGTAGCCAGTCAGTGTTAAGTAGAAAACTGTACGCAAAAGCATTAGTTACTTATGAGTAGTAAAGTTCATAACACTAGGAAATGTTACACCCTCAAATTTCGAATGATGGATGTACGCTGTGATCCTGAGCTGTCCACACAGGATACAAGTCACCGGATCAATCCGGTGAATCTTCGAAATTTACCTCCGAGTTGTTAGAAATTCGATGGCTAGCATTGTGCTAATTTCTAAGGTAGACGGTGCTGAATTCCAGTTGACAATCACACGTGTGCTGTTCAACTGAATGGTGCAGTAAAACTGGTAGTGAAAATATCTATTACCTTTTTGTAGTCTCTGTTTATACATTGACAGCAGTTTGCATAAAAGGAAACATGGGTCTTACCAAAAACTGCGTTAGCCTCTTACTGAAAGCCAAATGTGGAGATACGATTATCATAATGGGCGATTTCAATGGACAGTTGGCTAAGCTAAGCCAAGCAGAAAGACGATTAGGTGGTATTTTCGGAATCCTAAATGAATGCACGGATAGTGGTGATCACCAACAACTGCGCTCAATTAGCAACCAATTTTTAGCCAACATGAATCCTAAATATAAATCGAGACATTTTCCACCGAACTCAAATGGATGAATGTCACGAATCGACCATATCGCTATCACTTGTTAGAGAATTCGGTGGGAGATGGTTGCTCTGGTGCACGTGCTTGGGTAGTGATCGCACGTTGGTTTTAGCACACGTACGTCTGTGTCCAAATGAGAGTCGAAAGAAATACGACTGGAAGCATGTTCCTAGCGTAGTTCGGTGATGAGAGTACTGTTTTTAACGAGGAAATCGTAAGACAATTATCAGAACAGGATAACTTCAGTCACTTCGAAAAAGCCTAATCCAATCCTTAGTTTGAGCTAAAAACAGCGTTGAAAACCGTAACCAACACTCGGGAAAAAGTCAGAAAGCGTAAAAGAATTTTGCATGTCACATTCAAATCAGTGGATGCACATGAACGCATTCCTATAGGCTACGTCCACAATGAGGAGTGGGAGCGACCTAGGTACAGACTAATAGAGAGTCTAAGCAGTGACTGTAAGTAGTAGCGGGCAACGAGGGATAAAGAGACGAAAAAACAGCAGTGACAGGTAGGAGATAGTCATTTAAACACTAATGAAACTGGGGTGGAAGAAAGTCAATGATCAGTGTAACCAAAGCGGAGTTGGATAGGTTAGTGATTTACTTACAGTGGAGATAACTGTAAAGATGAGCGGAACACTTTGATGAATAGGTCAACTGGCCGTTGTCTAGCCCTAAGTTGCCTATCATTTAGTCAGATCCTGAAGTAACAGAGGCCCTTCAACAGAAGGAAAGTAGGCCTGAATGCATCATTACTGAAGACGGACACTAGCAAATTATATTGCAGAGATTTTCCAAGTTTGAATTCTGTTTCTCCTCCAGGATACTCTTTAATGCTTTTAATCGAGTTTTTCAAGCCATACATGCAGATTACAAGAGTTGGTTTCTTCCTACTGGTTATCTATTTTAGTACGTTATTTATCAGTCTCCTTCATATGGATCACGAAAAGAAATAAACGCGAAAGCTGTAACCCAGTTTGTAACGACTGCCATAGAGTTAGTGAAATATCTCATCTAACGAACGTTTTCTTTGCTAGCCAGATATGGGAAAAGCTGGAGAGAGGTGCTCCCTGGTTCATCACCCAGAAATTGGTTCTGATGTTATTAAGACACCCATACCAATTAGTACCAGTAGTATAGAAAAACTCGTGGAGTATTACTAGTTCGATTAATCGAATTCAATTTCAGTCTGTTCATTAGAAGTCATAGAGTAAAACAGTACTGCTTACTGGACAATGTTTTGGGCATAATTTGTTGTTCATACTCACACCACCTGATGTGAATATAAACAATAACTTACGTCCAAAATGTTATCCACTGAATAATACAGCTTCAATGTTTGACAATTCTAATAAAAGGAAAAAAATGGAATTACAATCTACCACTGTGCCCAAGTTTTGCTTCAAGATTGACTGAAGTGTTAGCTAGCGTATGGAAATCAGATATGATCTCACCTGACTGATCTCAGTCGCTGATTGTTCCAGTCTTCACAGAAGGAATCAGTTTGACGAACAGCGCCTAAGATCCTACAATCATCACACCTAGGTGAAACTCAGGAATAGTGAAACCAGGAAAACTGATACGCTTCAGACCAGCTTTTGGGCATATTTTTAACACTCCACTATGTTCGAGGACACAAAAACGCTTACTCGCATCCCACAAAAGCCACATTCATTGAAATAAAAGATGAATTCGACTGTGGCGATAGAAAGGTCGTAAATTAATTCATCTAAATAAAAGCTCTGCATTCCAACACAAGTGGTATGTTACAGCCTATGACGAGGTTACACGCAAGTTGCATACATCAAGTATGCAACTGTGGTTCATTCTTCTTCACAGTGAGTTTCAACCGCTGGGTCACGGGTTTGAACACCGATCCATCTACCGAAGTAGTATCATAAGCCCTCATAATAGGTGTGGCTCGTTGCCTACTACAGGAATGTGCACAAGGTTACTAAGTAGATTTCAATTTTTCCGTACGTCAAGTGGCGTCTGTCGAAGACGTCCACACTCTATCCTTATTTAACTTCATCATGGACATACTTATTGAGATTTCCATCTCAGTATGGCATTGATTTTGTTACAGGAGAATCCCTAGTAGGTCTACAGTGTGCAGATGATACATCTCTGTAAGGTGAAGACGCTGAAAAGACAGTCCTATGAACATCTTAATTGACAACTTGAGAATGTTTGAAATATGTTTCTCACCCAACACCCAAGTGAAAAATGTTGCTCCAGGACTGGTCGTTGTTGGTGCTTTCTCCAACAATAGACAGTGAAGTGGTTAGTAGCATTAACCACTTCGGAAATCGAATCGACAAAGGTGGACCAGTGATCGATGAAATCTCTGCACGGATACAATATGCTCTCTTGGCATTCGCCAACTTACGTTATTTATGACACCGCTGTGATATCCGATTGTCGATTAGGGGTCGAATGTACTGCGCTACAGGTCGCTTTGTTCTATTATATGTGCGTTAAACATGGTCATTAAAACTGAAAGACATAAGAAGGCTTCAGGTGTTCGACCACCACCACCACCACCTTCGAGGCATAGACCCCGGGTTGTGGTGCCATCATATCAGTAACGTAGAAGTCAGGTGTAAAGCTTTGGGAAGAAGGGGGAAGTCAGTCGACGAGGTTGTGAACTTTCATCAACTGAGGTGACCGAGACATCTGCTATACATGCTTGTTAACCAGCCTCTCTGTTGCGTAATGTTAGCTGACGTGAATTTTGGCAAGACGACCAAACGTGGCCAGACTTACAAGTGGCATCAGTCCATGAAGTCTCAGGCTGTTGATCTGAGTAGTGTGGGGGAAATGCAGACTTCCCGGTCTAAGTTCGTGTGACAACCAATATTGGTGATTGGAGACTAGGTGATATGGCTCGAAATCGGTCTCAGTGATACAGATGTGTCTACACATTATCGTCATCCAAATCGTTTAACGGAGTTCAATCACTTTTCCATTGCGTCCTTTTCTCTTTTTTCGACTGTCTAGTACTTTTGGCTACTTTCTTTCTCATTTCGTTGGCTTTCATATTAGAGTCCTTTACCTTGATGCACTGATATGAGATATGACAACTCGAACCTTCATGCAGCAATTCTAGGTCCCATGTTGATGATAACTGACTGAGTGACTTTTCTGTGAACTTCAAACCGCTTAAGTAGATGGGAAAGATTTGATGTAAAAATTTTAAGATGCTGTATAAACAATTTTAAGTGGGAAGGACAGACAGATCAATGCAGAACTACGCATCGAAGTGCTTCGATTAAATTGGGCATAATACACAACAAAAGGCAAAGAATAAGTAGGCAGAGAACGAGTAACAAAAAAGTCTACAAAAGTCATGAGGGATGGGAGTATAAATAGACGGCCAGTGACAAACCGTACACAACTGAGTCATTGTGATCAATTTACAACTATGTGATCTAGGGTCTTCAACCACTGATTCCTCACACCTCAAGGATCACAGCCAGGTAGCCTACACCTTCATACACAACTTAAACCAAGTCAGTATGAAATGTAGAATATTGGCCTAGCGTCCGTTAGACTTCTTCAACACAGCCCTACTCTGACTAACATCACATCCACACAGTCAGTAGTTCGACATGCTAAACACAAGTTCAAGTCACTGGTAAGGGTTTCACAACCAGACTGAATTCCGTTTCCTGCCTAGTACTCTATACCTAACTTAACATTGCTGACATGATATATGTGGTTGAAACACATAACTTCACATCCGTTTTCAACGGTTTTATAGCCACATACCAGAATAAAATGGGATATTGCACAACAAACTCGTCTTTCGATAGGTAAATAGATATCTCTTTGGTACTAGATATGTGAGTTGGCAAATGTCAAGTGGGGCTTTTGTATTTCAGTAGAGATTTCATCGGCAACCTTCTTTGGTCCTTGTAATTCTACAAGTGATCGCCACATTTCACTCCTTATCTGTTAGTGGTTGGTGCATACTAGCTCTGAAAACTCATCTTACATTTGAAAGGCACATAAAGCATGCCATACATCATATTTTTGCCCGAATCGAAGTCTCAATGAATTCAGCAACCACGTGCATCTTCGTGTAGTAGGCAATGGGTCACACCTATTGTGTGAGGGCTAATGGTACTACGTGGATGCCCAAACCTCGGCAAGTGAAGCGGCGTTCAAACCAGTGACCCATCGGTAGAGTCAACTCTCGAAACCAATAAGCCACAGCTCCACGTATTTCCGTCCAGTGCATTCAGAAGACTGTATTTTATCAGAGTCATTGATTAATAAGATTACATCATTCGCGTACTTTGAATGAAACAGATATCCTCCAGGAAATAAGTCAATCCTTACGAAGTTGGTTGGAAACTGAAATTCTGTCCATCCGCACATCTATAATAAAACTAAATAAATGTAAGAGGGATACTCCTTACGGACCCGGTGGAAAGAAGCGAGTTTCAAAGCGTGGTTCAACACCACAACTTAAAATATACTACGGAACCAAGAGATTTCTGATACAGTTCTCACCTTTTATTACACATTATCAAAACACCACGCAAGATAGACAAGATCAACGTAGAACCTCACAGAAGTCCACCAGTTCAGGTTGCCACATTTCACAGTAGTATACAAAGAACAAGTGGATAAGAAAAACTGATATCAAAATAGAATAAGGTATGTGGGAAGATAGAAAATTTAAAAACAGGTTAATTAAAACATTCAATCTCTCGAAAAAATTAAAGAGTGAATACACCAGCACCACTGTGATGGATTCGCAGACATTTTATCGAGAGTCCCTAACTGCTGAATCCCATTATTTTGAGGACCCCACCCAAGTAATTTACACCTTCCTTCACGACTCAGACCAACAATCAGAGACTTCATGAACTGGTCTGGCCACCGTTAACCTTCTTTCAACCAAATCCAATTTCCTTCAGCATTGCACGTCAAGATAGGCGGTGGCTCCGCATGCGCAGCACAACTATCATCCATACATCCAAATTGACTTGGTATCAAGCATTACTGCGTAACGGTCCGAGTTGCCACACTTCATCAGCACATCATGTAAAAAGGCAGCTAAGTGGAAGGTGAGGAAAAGAAAATTTAGTCAGGAGAAATATAAAGTACTCGAAGGGAGAGAGGAAAAATGAGAAAGTGGTGAGATTCGGTACAGCGTCAAGATGAGGATAATATGTAAACACCTGCACGACCAGTGACATCGGTTCTCAGCCATATCGCCTAGAGTTTCCGACCACCGGTTTTTGTCCAGCAGACCCAAACTGGCTAGTCTGCATAGCTCAAACCAACAGTCAAAGACTTCATGCATTGATGTCATTTTTTAGCCGGGCCACCTCAAGCCTTTTTCCAGCCTGAAGCTACTTCGGCCAACATTGTATGACGAGGCAGACGGCGACTAGGCATACGCCGTTTGCCTCGTTCGCTACCCGGTTGACTGGCTTGCCTTCCTTATCTAGTACCCTCTGCCTAACCTTGACATTGATAACATGATGGGACTAGGATGCCATGGGTGAAAACCAACATTTAATTACCCTCCAACGGTTCGATTTTCGGGTTACGTGGCAAAGTTTTGATGGGGTGGTCAGAACAGTGAAATTTTCGACAATCAGAAGTGTTTAAGCCACCAACATTATCTGTGAATGCGATGCTTTAGTTGTATTGTATAAGTAACATCTTAAAGTCTGGCTTTGACAAAAAACTGAGAAGTCTTGTACCAAGAAGTTCCAGTTTTTTGGGAATTCACACCTGAAAAGTAGTCGAAAAGTTTAAAAACGAGAGGAGTAGGTTTACCATACACAATTAGATGCTCTTCATTCAAGCATACGTAGCCATTTTGAAACTTTCATTCTGAATCTCCGTAAAACAGCGACTTATGAGTACGGCCATATGCCATTTGTCCTTCCATAACAACTTCTGAAGATATTATGGTGCAAGGTATTATGTTTCGAACCATATCAATAGTAATCGCACACTTACGTTTTGGTTCAGGTATGGATAAAAAAACAGCCCGACACAGCGACAAAATTAGCGTATATTCTAGAAAGCACATTTACCTGTGTTTCCTCATCAATATTGAAATGACTGAATGCGTGCGAAATATTGTTTTCGTTAATGTTCATTGGTGAAGAATAAATGTTATTCCAGGTAGAAGGTTTGGTCACATCTACATTCATTACCCAAACCAAGAATTTTCTAAATCGGCGCTTTTTAAACAGATCCATAAGTTCTATGCATCGTTAATAACTATGACAGCACCATACTTGTGGTGAGAGCTTCACTTTCGTTACATGGGACTTTATGAATACACCCCGCTTGATAAACATAACTGCCTTCCACACTTCTAAATTCCAAATATCGTGTCACACCAGTGTGAACAAGGATTTTTACCAGTTTCCCTACATTAAATTATTTGCGTAGTAAGTATCTCATTACCATTAGCCATCAAAAACTTGGAAATCAAATCAACATTCCAGTCTTTACCACGCTGAAATTTACTGGTGTCACCTTTGATTTTGAACTTTTCAAATAACAAATCAATAGGTGTTATAGATGTGGTATCACCGCCATAATAACTGTTCCTGTCGACATGGAGTACTTTCTTCCCTTCCATTGACATCAAACTGCTGAGTATGCATTCCTGAAAATAGTTTGTAATCAATAACGACACAGCAGTACTTTTAAACCCGTCCCAAGAACTATAACATCATACTTCTCATCCATAACAGCTGATGATTACTTCGCGGACCTTGGGATTGAGCGGTTTATTCTCCGTAATTCAATCTTCCAATAGACGAAATCCGTCATCAGAATCAGAGTCAGATTTGTTGTTTTAGAACTAAAGGCTGTGAGCCTATATTAATCCTCATCCAGCAAATCTCATCTTTTGTCCGTTCTTGTTCTCAACTAGTCAGAGAATGAGACTTTCACAGCTTCAAGATGTTACGCAACTTACGTAATATAAGAGTTCGTAATGACAAATATACACATTAGAGAAACGTGGCTAAACAGGCCAAACAGTTAAGCTACAACCCGAAAAGTTTGTATCGAATAAGAGTTTATATCTGATCGCGGGGTCGGCCAGCGAACCTTTGAACAGCAGTGAGATAGAGGAACTGTTGAGCAGTCCAAGTGCTCAAGTGCTAACCATAGCTGTGTTCAGCCTGTCCACCCACTCACTGGAAGTAAGTCAACCCCACAAAAGACGAAAACGCTTCATCCTTTCACCAATCTTCAATACAGGGGGCCGAGAAAACCCGTGCAACTAAAGACCAATAGCATTACTAACCATACTTTCCAAAGCATTCGAAAGCCTGGTTGCAAATGTTGTTCAGGACCACCTGAACAGAAGTAACATCGTCCATCCAACCCAGCATGGCTTAGAACCGGGTGGTCATGTGTCACAAACTTAGTGACCGCTTGGATGACTGGACCACTAGATGGGACAACAAACAACCAGTTCACGTTACCTTATTCAACTTGGCCAAAGCTTTTGATAACGTCCCACACTGCACCGTGCTCACCAAACTTGTAAAAGTGGGTATCACTGAACCACTCATATCAAGGTTTACAGCAGAGAATCTCAACTAAAGTAAACAGAATTCGATCAACCTGTAGAAACGCAAGAACATTAGTTTATCAAGAAACAATTATAATAATAATAATAATAATACGCGAATATTTCATACAACATAGGTTACATGAACTCCAACTAGCTTACAGGTTTGACCATTTTGGTGATGCAAAATGACTATTGTATACAATGTTAGGCTATACATTAGATGCCGTTATTCATGGCATATAAGAGGTGTGTTGAAGCGGTCTCGGTTCAAAATTAGGAATTATTCGGTTATTGTTTAGATCTTCCAATATTCTTGAAGGTTGGGCCGCATCACAGTCATGACCTAGAGGTGTGCGCGTTCGTCATAAGGTTTTGATGGCAAGGTGCACACCGACAAATGCGATTTCTAGGATTCCATTTGAATGCAGGACTGGTTAGGTAAACCCGAAAAGCGAATAACAAGAGCTAGCAGCAGGTGAAATTCGAAACAGGAGCATAAAAATACGCAGGAGTAGATCAACCATGATGCACCTGGGTGAGTTCTTTGTAGTGACTACAAACTTACTTGAAGAGGTATCCAAAACCAACTGTTTAGAGGTAAGCTTAGTTGGAAGATGAAGGTGCGCACGATGGTAGTGAAAGTTAGTCTGAAGCCGAAGACATTACTACAAAATAGAGAGATTATAGGATTTTGGACCAGGTGTTCACTTGTCATATACCTACGCACAAACGTTTGATGAAGTTAAAAACACTAAGCGAAATTCATGGTTTCCTCTACGATGGTGACCACCCTTTATCTAGTCATGGGGGGATGATCATGGTGTTACTTGTTGAGTATTACCATATCGGGGCTACCGAAACAACATGGTGGTGCAAAGTACTAACGCGTAGGTACTGCTAACAAAGGACAAACAATGAAACATGTTACATGCTATGGAAATAAACCGACAGACAGTTCTTTTATCAATCAGGAGTACAGAAATTATTTTAAGGGACGAATTTTAGAAAGTAGGTGTTTAGTCGTGAGGTCATTTAGGTTATGAAGAAACGTAAGTTACAT
Organism: Heterobilharzia americana; assembly: GCA_944470555.2. NCBI lineage: Eukaryota > Metazoa > Platyhelminthes > Trematoda > Strigeidida > Schistosomatidae > Heterobilharzia > Heterobilharzia americana. The sequence goes on from OX104128.1 coordinate 55,016,351, forward strand.
TGGAGTAGCTACTGAAGTCACTGTTGCATATCGTATCACATTCCGCCTCCTGTTCACTCTTGGTCTTTTTTAGAAACTCGTTTTTAACCTAAGTTATGCGTTTAGTTTCCGGTATTGCATACTTTTGTCATTGCTGTTAGTCTCTCTTGAGTCTAGGTGCCAGTAGCACCATTGTACATGATATTACCGTTCGTGGTTATGCCGTCAACGAATTGATGAGAATCTTTGGATAGGAGGAATTCACTAAGTAATCGTTGAAACTGGCCGAGAGATCGACATGCTCGTATAGGAGTGGGAAGTTTGTTCTGCAGCATACTGTATTGCGTTATGAAAAACCTACATAGAGGTTTTGAGCAATACTTATTTATGAGGATGGTGTACTCGCCATTTCGCAGGTTATATGCCTGTGGTGATTTAAAAGTGACAGCACATTTTGTTTTAGAGTTTCCGAATAAAAGGTGAAAAAGAAATGTTAGGTTGAGCTTCAGGCGTCTCAGCCAGAGTGATTCTGGTCCTAGTTTTTTGCATCTTGCTTCGTAAGAAAGTCCCTCGTTTGTGTCAGTAGTCTCCGAGTAAAGTTTCGTTAAATGTTCTCTACTCGAATTACGTCTGATAGTTTTATATTACCACAGATAACCGTGCAGTACCCTAATATTGGGCGAACCATAGCCTTGTACAGTAAAAGTTTTGCCGCTGGTGTGAGTACGTTTCCGTGTAGAAGATCAATGAGTCTTCTGCCTCTGGAAACCATTGAATCTGCATACTCCGTATACGTCAAACTTCTGGAGTAAGTGATTTCTAGGTCTTTCACAGTGTTGTATGCCTGCAGTGCCATGTCAACGAAGTGCGGTGTTATTTATGGGCGGGATTTATTGAAATGGAAGATTCCACTTTTATTTGGGTTTTGGAAGAAGCTGCCAGGTCACTGTCCACATGAGTATTCTCTTCAGATCTTCTTGTATTTGAGAGAAACCTTGTGCTAGTGCTGCAGAAGAAAAGCTGTAGACTATTCTCAAATCGTCTGCGAAAAGGTGGGGTATGCCATTTCGGATAACACTGCAGATATCGTTCACATAGATAAGGAACGTTTCGGTCCCAGCACACTACCCTGGATGACACCACTTTGTATGTCTAGGGGAGGAGTAGCAGCCACTGAATTTTACTACTTGGAAGCGACCCTTTAAAGATGTTCTAAGCCAGGACGGCAACGGTTCTTGGAAACCATATGATTGCAACTTGATGACCAGGCGTTTGTGAGGCACCTTGTCGAACGCTTGCTTGAAGTCTTAGAAAAGGGTAATTACAAATAGGCCCTGGTCACGCTTGCTTGTAACGCCTTCTAGATAGTCAAGATAGCTGGTAGCGCATGACCGGCCTCTCAAGAATCCATGTCGTGCTGGTAAGGGTGATTGGTTTGTCGTCATGCAGTCGACAATTTCTTTCACAATCACCTTTTCCATAGTCCTGGATACGACTGACGTGGTGTTTATAGGTAGTTGGTTTTCCATATTAGATTTTGGTCCACATTTCGAAACATTATGTAAATATCTTTATTCTCAAGTTATGAAATTAGTATGCTTACAACTTCCTTCTGTTCCGGGTTAAATGCTAGTGTTGAAGTCTCAAGCTAGGACTACGCAGTCGAAAGCTTGTGGGCTGCATGTCAACACCTATTTCTTATGCTTAGTTGTGCAAACCGGAAGCTTGGATGCAACTCCTAGGGGCGCCTTATGCTGTTCATGGCGTACTAACATTCCAAGGAGACCGGCACTGTTTGGAGTGCTTTATTGATCACACCCATGGCTTTTAGGCCCATGCATATATGCATGGCCACCCCTCCTCCATCTTCAAACCGCCTGTCCTTCAGCGACAGGGCCGCGTACGGCAGAAACGCCTCCTGGTCCGCGATATACGATGACAGCAATGATCACGTGATAAAAATAATATCTGCGTGCAGGTGGCAGAAACTCGTTTTTAGCCCTAGTGGTTTACTTCCAAGACGTTTCATATCACTACGTGCCAAGAAGTTCCCTTCTAGGCTTAGTGTGGTATGGCGACTAGTTCTGACATTTTTGTGTTGTTGCGTAGGACGTTGGTTACCTAGCCCTACTGGACTGGTGAGCACCTGTTTCTCTTTTCTTCCTGACATCCGGTGAAAAGGAAGTGCTTTCCGCGATGTCTGCGGGGGTTAGTCCATCAGATAGCTTTCTTGTGATAGCGGTGTTCTCTCTTCTCGCCCAGCGGATGCTGGTTTTCTTTCACAGTGCCTTCCATTCGATCTTTTGCGCGATTAGATGCAGAAAGGGCTTCTTTGAGTCATGCTTAAGAGAGGAAGAGTATGTCCTACACCCTGGGTGCAGAAGTGCTCTGCAGGTGAACAAGTCTTGTGAGTCTGTCCAGTGTACCGTCAGATAAGCCCTCTAGTCCCACTTCTGCCACTAGCCGTCCCAAACGCTCGACGTCATGAAGGCAGCGATCGCAGTTTTTTGATCCTCCGGCCAGTTTGCGCACAGCAAGGACTAACACGGTTGCAGCCTTGCGCAGCTCATTTTGAGTGATCCACCTTTTCCCCCTCTGGTGGTCCATGGTTTGTCTGGCCTCGTCATTATGTCTCAATAGCTTGCGATGCATGGTCAGCAGAAGTATGTACCCCGACTGTTATTCCTCCAGTGACGTGCAGGGGGTGGTGGCTTATCTCAGGGTGATCTGCGTTTTGCAGGAAGCCGTTGTATGCTAGCTGCAACGAATCTCACCGCCACACTTTTACAGTATTCATTCGAACCTTCCTTTCACACTGCTTTGTCTTGCCTAGGAGCGAGTCTGATGGCGTGGGGACATTGGGCTAAATGAAGGCGTCTGTTCCGTTTTCCCTCGCAAACAAAATGTCAGGTTTAGTTGCCAATGCTTCTGGCCTACCGTTTCCTGCACTCATCACCTCACAGTTGTCCTTGACACAACTTAGTTCTTCAAGTAGCACTGTTTCTTTCGGTAAGAGGGGTGAAGGCTGTATAGGTGTCCCACAAGAGGTTGCAACCGGTAGTTTTTCACGAATCGGTTGCACCAAAGTGCTGCACCTTTGTCACTGTCACAATGGACATTTGTAAGCAAATGTTGCGCGCAAAAGCTTTGTCAGCCTCTGAAACCAATGCACTATTTACGCCGCAGCCTCCAGAAATCTGTTTTTTGTAGCTCCGCGGTCCACTGTTACTGAGTTCTATTCAGCTGTTGAGAACACCAGTATATTCGCTCATCAACAACCGCATTTTGTCGATATTTTGCCCTCTGCCAACTGGATGGCTGGGGACATATTGCTACCACTCTGACAACCTGGATTCACAGATTTCGGTTGATAATGTCCATGGCGTGGCATTATCACGTGGGTCCTAGAGCAGAAAGCACTGATAGAGTTATCCAGTCTCCGCAATCTAGTTTCAGCATGTCTATCGGCCTAGTCAGATACGTTATTGCCTGTGACCAAATCTTCTGTACCACGATAGTTTATTTGTTTGAGATGTATGAGTTGTATAAGGGGCATAAAGAAGAAAGGTCATATGAGATAGCATGGCACCAAAAACTCGCTACTCGGTCCTTCTCACCTCATGAATGACTTCAACTGAAAGCTATAAGCGCTCAGGTATACAGCAAGAAAGGTGTTGCTTGGTGAATGATCTTATAGTAGAGCCAAAGACCGTGGCGATTGGACAGCACAAGTGACTGTGAAGGATCAGCAGGAGGTACTTCGAGTTGCGGTGATGGTCGCACCGTTGGAGATACCAATTTCTACTTACACTCGTTTTGTAGAGCCCAGTAAACTTGGCTGTGGCTGCTATCCATCGTAAACTGCACATTCACAATTGGCTGCTACTGAACGACGAATAACTTTCAAAGAACAAATAAATACTTTATTCTCAAATTAGAAGCTGGGCAAGAAGGAAGCAAGTTTACGGGCATCAGCAAGTTGATAGTGGCAAAAAAAGCTCCAGTAGATGAGGTGGCAAGAATGATACAGAAAATATGGGATCAACGTTCGTCATGATATCAAAAGCGTCTGCAGGTTATGAAAAGAACGGGAGAATATCACTTTTTGGCACATACAGATTGTCTATGAGTTTTGGTCGTTTCCATTCGCGATTCCTTTTTCACAATGAAGTGATACCAAGGTCGTACAATATTCAACGTTTGCGTTACATGTGACCTAGATGGTTAACCCGGTGGTGTAGTCCCCTGTTTCGTCAGATAAACGTTTATTTTGACATCAATTCACATGTTTATAGTATCATTGGTCAACAAAGACCCACTTTATCGGTTTCAGGTGGCAGCATGTTTTAACGTAACCATGCAATCCACGTGAGTATATGTGTCCCCGCATTTTCCGTTCGTGATGTGACCCTACCCAGCAACACAGATGTAATCCACCAGATTAAGTTGCTCCTGCACAAAGAAATAATCATTTGAAGGGCCATTATACAGCGATGATGGAGTTTTGCGCATAGAATTTACGCTGAAGTATGCAGCATTATCATGGAGGTATGTTGGCTGTTAACTGTCTTCTAACAGATGGAGCCAAATGAGGTGAAGTACTGGGAAAGTTTGTTTGCAAACATGTCTCACTTTGAGTCACTAGGTGAGTTTATCTCCTAGATTTAGTTTCTTGTCCAGATTTTCGCTGCCATTATGACCGTCCAGAAGCCTTAGAACACTTATGGTAGTTGGGTTATCGTACATGGCCACATCTAGGATATCGGTAAAGGGGCAAGTTTACCGTGGAACGTTTCAGAAAGTTGAAAATCAATGAGAAGGACCAGTTGAAGGATTCTTCCAATGATTTCTGGTATCAAATGTGAAGTAGTATACCCATTAGTTTGACGATTTCGGTCAAAATTATGCCCAAGGTTTTCTCTTCAAACTGAAGCCGAAAAGGGAAGAAGAAAAGTAAAGCACTGGCGGAAACCTCAGAGTGATATACCACACAAGACGAAGGTAGGAAGAGAGAAATTCCCATCTGTCTTCTTACAGACACTCAAGCTGTGTGTACACTTCAACTTATGCATATAAGAATGACTCACGATTTTCCTGCGCAAAATTCTTACAAGGTTTTTTATATGCCGTGTTTACTCGTAGACGTGCAGGGAAAGCTGACCCTACATCAGGGTGATATATACTTAACTAATGTGTACTTTACTGACTGCACAACGTAAGCTAGTGGAATGTCAGTCAAACGCTCCGTGTAATAATGTTGGGGCCCATTAAGGAAAAGGTGCTTGGGATTGGTAGTAGCCTTGATTTACACGTTTAGGGGCCCAGAACGTGTATATGGTGACCAAGTGAGTAATAAACTCATCGCCTGTGAGGAGCTTACTAAGTGAGAAGCGAAAGACAGATAATGAACTTGCAGTACGTAGCTCCTCAGGAAGTATATTCCGGATGTGAGAGAACTTATCGAGGAAGAAATCACCTCGCACACTGCCCTTACAAAACTCAGTTTTAGCTTATTGTTTGTGATTACGTATATTGCAGACAGATGTTACAGCTATTGTAATTCCTAAACCGCATGAGTGCACTTGCTTACAAAGTAGTTTACAACAAAGTGAAAGATTCATTCTAAGTCACCTCTTCTAGAAAGATTCTCGCCCTGGCATGTTGCATCTAGAGATGAAGTCAAGGCTACAGCCAGCTCCTAGCCCCCCTTCGATTTTTGGTTTGCCGTCTGTACGGGGGCTGCTTATGACGAATGGGCAGTATTCTAGTATTGGGCAGGCGCATGCTTTGTAGAGTAGAACCCTTGATTCAGTACTGTAAACCTAACGAACGACGCATCCCAGGAGTCTGCGTGACTTAGTTTCGCTATATTCTACCCGCTTAGAGAAATTCAAGTCACTGGAATATCTGAGCCCTGTGTCTGAGGCATGACTACATCTTGTTAACAGTTGCCCAGCTACTCTAAGTACCAAGTCAAGGTTACTGTTTTCAATCTAGATCCATCCGCATTTGTTGATGTAGATGGGTAATATTAATAATCGTAATAATTTTTTCCTGAATTTATAGGTGCATATCATCTTTACAGATGTGGTTATATTGGTTAGTGGTGGAAAATCTCTGCCAATATTTTCTTTTACAAAAACAGTTTTATGTTGTTTCTTCATTCCAGGTAGTGGGAATCCCCGGTCTGAAGAAAAAAGAGAACCTTGCTTGTTCATGCTAAATTGGACATATGTCTAACGTAGCCGCCACGTTGTTCTGCCTTGTGCTTAATAGTTCGGTGAATATTTGCCACATTCCCTTGAGTTTCGTGGTGGATTGGAAGAATCCGTTTCTGTAGATGAAGTTGTGAGTATTTTTCCGCAGTTTTGTGTGCTGCTTACGGCTGCAATGGACTAAACGGCCCCAGTCAGTGAAACACTGCATTAATAAATGCCAAAAGGCTTCAAGGAAATATCTTCGTGTGACACCATAAGGATGTTCATCACATCATCGCGTGATTGCATAGGAGTTGCTTGAAGACGGATGCAATGATATTTAAGAGAAGTGCTGATGAAATATCGTGATTCCGACCTAATTGCAGGTTTCCAAGATTCTATTTACAATAAGAATAGAGAAAAAAGAGGGCGAGTACCAAGGCACAAGGAAGTTACTTATATGTAAATTTTAACTGATGTACATGACGTCATGCCCACTATTAAACGTATAGTCCTAGGTCTCATGTTTATATTCTTATTAAAAATATGCCATCCACTGTGTTTTGTAAATGCCATTTTCGAGGGGCTACATCTGAGGATGTCTCCAGTAGTGTGGGGTAATAAGTGGGAGGTATAGTTGAACAACTTAATTAACGAAATAGTCCTAGTTGTCCCTGCTATGTAATAGGGAAGAGTGTGGATTTATCTATCAGGGTATTTCACCTCATGCATTTAAGGGGCCTATCATGCTGAGCGTTGTGAGACGTAGTTGCGATTCGCTCTGTATGTTGGGGAGTTTGCCGGAGGATAGAAATTTTTCTAACACACGAATAAACTTGACAGTTGAGCTCGAAGCTCTGATGTCGACGGGAAGATGATTCCATATTTCTGAGTATTTAATAGGGAAGAAGTTAGCTCGAAGGGATGTTCTGAAAGATTTCATTTCCACACTGCAGGCTTGATTGCGAAGACCTTAGCAACGTTCAGGTGTGAAACAGACTTCCTCACCAGCGGTGGAGGATATTTTGTGTGAAACCTTGAAGAAAAATATAAGGTTGGTCTTAAGACGTCTCATCCAAAGTGGTTGCCGATCAAGGGACGTACACCGAGATGCATAATCCTAACCACATTCGTAACCAAGTAGCCTGGATGTAAAGTACCTCTGCACACTCTCAATCTTAAGTCTATCGTCTATACGGACGCTCCCTAAAATAGACGAACAGTATTCTAACAGGGGTCGGGCGCAAGTTTCGTAAGGCAATAATTTGGCTTCGTGGTAATGAAAGTTACGAATAATTGTGTCTAGTAGTATTCTGGACTTACGGGTTTGTGTCGCAACATGTTCGGAGAATGTAAGGTCGTCAGAGTAACGGGGCCCTAAGTCAAGGACACTACGCAGACTAGGTAGCATCATAGTTTGCGGAGACAACTGTAGACGAATGGATGGTGCTCCAAAGCATATCCAGCCGCGCTTATCTAAGTTGAATTGGAGGTTCTATGTGGCGGACCAAGTGGTTGCTGGGACAAGTTCGCTCTGTACTGACCTTTGGAAGTAGGACAGGTCGTCACATGAGAATGTGCACGCAACCTCTATATCGACAACAAGTAAAAACGGTTTACCAACCGGAAAGCATTCGCAAAGGTCACCAACATAAAGAGTGAAAAGAAGAGGACCGAGCACGCTACCCTGAACTACACCAGAAGTAATTAGCCCAGGTTTAGGAAGCTGGGACTCAATTTTTACAACTTGTGAACGGTTACAAAGAAGAGATTCAATCCAGCCTAATAAGGGGCTAACAAGTTTAAGCGCTTGTGGCTTACGGATAAGTAGTGAATGGTCGACGCGGTCGACCGCCTTGGAGATATCAAAATAAAGGACAAGGACCAGCTTACGTTGATTACAGCTAGGGTAGAAATGTATCAGCACACCAAGAAGAAATCCTTCCTAGTTCACGTCGAGTTGCAGTCATAGTGCCACCTAGCTCGTGGCTGTAACAAAAGCAACAGACTTGCAGGTCATTGAGATATGGAAAAGCGTCACCTGTGTCAGAGCAGCTGTGAACGCTGTTAATGCAGATAATAAACAAAAGTGGCCCGTCGGCGCTTCCTTGCAAAACTCCACTTGTGATTTACCTTGGAGCAGACAGAACTGAGTTTCGATTTTTGGCTGCGACCACTGAGAAGTGATTTCAGCCAACTTAGCGGGGGGGTGTCTACACCTGATAGGTTTAACTTTTTGAATGGTATATTACGCAAAACCATGCCCAATTCCTTCGTTATATCGAAGTTCATTACAGGGACTATTTTTCCTGCCTCACAACTGCTGGTTATGGGGTTGAAGTAGTCGATAAGACGCGTACTGCATGATCTGCTTTTAATATAGGTGTGCAGAGACCTTGTTGTAATATCTTCTGCAAGTATGTATTCAGACATACTGTCTTTTACAGCTTGATGGGTCCGTAGTTGCTGACACTAGCCTTGTCATTAGATCTGTAGTTCGGATTTACATAGCTGGTTTTGAATTCAGTGGGATACACCCCATTTTCCATCGAAAGACTAAACGATTTTAGGAGAATGGGGAGAAGGCCCTGCCCATTATTCTTTAAGGCTATTGCTAGAGGCCGTCCTTTCCTACTCCTTATGTAGGCCGTGGGCTTTCAATGGCTTCAGCTATATTTTTGTAAGTAAGTTCTACAGTCGCAGGATGGTTGCTGCAGAGTGGCGTGCTACTGGTGAGAGTATGCGTCTCACAACTGAAATTCCCAAACCAGTCACTAAACAGTTCACAAATCGTGGCCGGATTGCCGTGGACTACCTTGTTATGAAGCAAGTATTATATATCCCTTGTTGTTTGAAGGTGTTTCTCTGGAAGTGATGTTAAGCTGTGTGCCTTGGAACTAGTTCTAAAGGCTTGTAACTCACCATTTCGGGATGTTGTGCGCGTGAATCTTTGACTGCTTTGTAACGCCAACCACTCCGTCCCATAAGGCTTCCCATTTGTGTGGTTAAGTGCCAGATGCTTGAGAACTGCATGAGAGGAACAGGACAATAGGCGGGACAACAAGCCGCCAGTTGACGTTTTCCTTTTGTTCTTAGCCAAAGCTCTTGCTAGGCTTTTTCATGGTGCCACACTCTCCAACCTGCAATAGTGGGCTTCACAAAACCACTCATAGCTTGGTTTGCAGGATGTTTACAGGGAAGCGATTTCTGTGATAATGCAAGCAGAACCAAATCGACCGTGAAAAGTTCATGAACAGGAGTTTCTTAGAGAGCGTTTATTGTCCCACTCCTATTCCTACCATTCGGAAAACGAGTTTCCATCCGCATTTCCATGTCTTTCCACCTATTTCATGATGGTATTAAAATTTGGAAAGCAATCGATACAGAAGACGATCTTCGGATGTTTCAAGACAGCTTATCATGGTTGGAGCATTTGTCATCCAAGAGTGGTTTGAGCTGTAACCGGGAGAAGTGCAGACTGATGTATCTTCACATTCTAGAATCGGTGAAAACAAGCTACAACCTCAACACGAGTGGCATCACTGGAGAGCCCGTGGGAGGGGTACTACGACCAAAATCCTCTGACACACCACAAGCTAATGCCAACCAATGGGGGGGGGTGGTGGGAAAGGCAAAAGCCATCACTCCCTTTCTAAGATAGCTTGAGGCCCTAACCTATGAATTATTCTTCATAGTATTACGTGTTACTGTCTGACCCCGGTTAGAGGTTTTCAGCTTGATGGGCGGGAGACGTCAGCACTCGCTGGAAGGTACAGAAAAGAGCGATGAGGTCAGTGGTTGGGCTGAGAGGCAAAGCATATACATGTTAGACAACCCAGCGTTTTCATCTTAGGCTGTCGAAGAATAAAGAGTCAAGCTAATAATGGTTTACGTGATAATCTATCAGGTGGACTACATTAGCAGGGTGGGCTTTTCAGTCGACTGCAAACAGTCTTATCGTAACACAGCCAGGATAACTTAGGGGAGGGTGGGGGTGGGGACTAGATCTAACTTCTACTCTCACGGTATGTGCACACTGGAGTGTTCAGTCGCAAGAAGTAGCCACAGTCACATCAGTTGACTCTTTTAAACGAACTGCACGCCACCAGCATTCACTCGAAGCGACTGAAAGTGTAATCATCCATTTTGTACTATCCAATCCTAGTATCTGTAATATAGTCGATGCATTCCTCATGTTGCTACTGGTAACGTCTTTTTTCCACAGCTACCACTCACTCGCATTTTCTCATTTTCTGTTCACCACACTCTTTATTCTACTCTTTAAATAAAACTTAAATCATAATCATGGGTGCTTGCAGAAACAAAAGCCGTAAAAGCTTAAGTGATCATACTAGCAGCTCCACCGCTCCTCCAGACAAACCAGACTACAATTAACAAAGGAAAACTCTCAGTTGGACAGTCGTCATCACCAAGTTAGAAGCAGAGGAAAATGAAAAACTTTCAACCACCCAAGTTGCATAAGAGAACAAAGGGAACTGAATCTCAGGACCTTAGAGAGAGAGAGATCTCAAAACCTATTAGTTTTCTCTACTTGGACCATTGAAAAAGAGGGCGACTGTCCATGTTTGTTTTGATCCTTGACGTTTTTTGTATTCGCACATCGAAGTGTATCTCGTTTGTGCTGTGGTTGAAGTTGTCTTTCATTAAATTGAGACAGAAGCATTTTTGGATGAACTTCGTGTGACTTACCGCCTCGCCCGAAGTTGTTGATATATTTTCCAGTGCAAGCAGTCCCTTCTGAAACATTTTGCATCGTTTTTTTATGGTTTTCCATTTCTCTACTCACGTATGGCCTATCCTATCAAGTCGCTCCTTAACGTTTGCTGGATGGTAAACCAGGCGTGTAGAAAAAATGCGATCATGTGGCTGGCGCCCAAGGAAAAAATGATAACTGTGACAGCAATAACGACACAGAATCTGTTGACACAGATGGCCGTGCAGAACTTTGAGGATGTCCTATGACAGTCTGAAAGTTGTGTGCATAGACTACCCACTAATTTTTCTGAAAGCGACTTAAATACATTTCGCAAGGCAGGTTGAAGCAAGTATCTTCGGGCTCTCACACCCCAGCCATACCAAACCTAGTATGAGGACTACGGGCTGAGAAACAGGGCTAGCTTACAATGAAAGAGAGTAGGGTTTGGGCACTATGAGGGCTAGCCAAAGAACTACGCAGGACACAGGTCCCGCCCAGTCCGGCAACTCGCTTGCCGATGGCAAGTGCACAAAGAGAATGAAGACCCATTCTGAGGCTATCAGAGTTGGGGTCGTTGAACTTAGCCCTAGTCAACCTTCAAAACCGGAATCCGAGGAATGTCAAGTAATTGCGACTAAGTGACGTGCCAACAAGCCAGCCATAGCCGTAAAACCAGTTGTCAACAGTCCACAGGGCAAGGCTGAAGCAGAGCTCCTTTACAGTTCCATAGGGTGGAAGAAAGTAGGGACTCAGAACCATATAACCCCCTACAACATGACCTTGGTTCGGCATAAAGTTTAGTGAGGAAGCTCTTACAAGAAGACATATCAGAGTTCACCATGCCCAAGGCACATGACAGTGGGTAAAAGAGAGATAGTCCCACCAAAAACGGGTTTTCGGCAGCTTAAGGTCAAGTTCATATCAACACAGCAGACGGATCAAGTCCACTAGAACCTCCATGGACCTCAATTGACTGGAGTGCTTGTGCATAAAGATTTGCCTCTCGCTAACTGAACCAAAAGACGGGAGGCAGGGAGAGAACTAAACTCCAAATAAGCAGTGGGGTAGAAAGATCGCAAGTGATGTTTTTTGGTGGGGCTTCGGCAACAAACGGTACTGAAGTGATTTTATCATCTTTTAACAAACGCTAGTAGTCTCCTAAACAAGTGGACTGGGTTTAATCACGTAACAAGCATATAAAGTTCTGACGCCATTGCAATCTCAGAAACGTGGCTGTCCTCTGCGATCAGTGAAACTGAAACACATTTGCGGGGATTTGCTCCCCTTAGAAGTGAAAGGTCTGTATGCAGGGCTAGCGTCGTCATCCCCGCAGTTGTACATGAGGGGGGAATACGTAAAATGCTGCACTGCCGACTAAAATTTAAAGCACAGGATGTTAACTTAATTGTAGTATATAAAAGCCCCGAATGTGAATGAGAGGGCTTCCCCCTGAATAAACTAACTCTCTGGACGGATAGCTCTCAGCGCTTGGTTATAGGGGACTTCAACTCACCACCAGCTGATCTGGATTGACCAGCAGCAGAAGCATCACGTAACTTGTTTGATCATAGGTTAGTGGAAGGACCATTTTCTTTGACCCTAATACAGCGAATTAGGGTAGCGACCAGAAGCGATTATTAGTGTGCTCCATCAATCCCGAGCTTAGTACTATCGTGTACAGACTGTGTATGATTTATCCGGCACCTTAACACCCTTGGTAAAAGTCATCGCGCCGTGATCGTCTTCAGGCCAATATCAGCAGTCTTTCATCAGGCCGACAACTCAACTAAATCCACTGTATATAAAGCGAATATGGTAGCAGGCAACTTGACAGCCCCTTTGCAGGACCAGAATATGCTTCGAAACACGTCTTGCCCGGGTTATGCAGCAACGTCCAAAGGGTTTTCTAATTTGAATTATGGGAGTATGACGTGTCATATTATACTTGCCTTGATCGCCTATCTCAGCATTTAAACTCTATCTTTGCATGCCATCTAGAGACAGCACAAGTTTATTGAATACTCATGGCTTTTCAGTTTCATTTTGACTAACATTCGATGTGCAATATACTGTTGTACATTATGACTCACCATAACCGGACACTTTTGATACTGAGTAATTGTGCCCAAGTTAGTTTTCATCGCCACTACTCAACGAAATGGTTCTTACCCAAAATTCGTGGCTAGCAATATCCAAACAGTTGCTTACTCCAGAAGATTTGTACAGCGCCATGATCGTTTCTTCCCAAATGCTTTGAGCTTCGCTGAGAAAAATAACATTCAGATGCTGACTGTAAAAATGGTATGTATATGTATAATTCATCACTCGAAAGACATCATTATTATCATTAATCAAAGGTATGAAACCAATTATTTAAATGGAGACATTAAGGAGAAGGCAGAAGCCATGACTCAATATTTCGCTGAGGAATTCTGCTGGTATTCGTCGTAATGAAGTATTTCGGACATTAAGTACTCTTGATGCAGAAAATTAAACAGGGCCGGATTAGCTGCACCCAAGGCTGCTCGCAGATCTTGCAATATATGTAGCCGGCCTATTGGCTGATACATTTAGGCTGTCCTACGGTAGAGGCACACTTCCCCACGATTGGAAGGATTCCACAATCACGCCTGTCTAAAGGCAGGTTCCAGTCAGCAAATAGAAAATTACAGACCAACAAGTTAGACCAGTACTGTATTGAAAATCCTAGAAAGAGTACTCAAGAAAGCCATTATAGTTCACTTAGAAAGAAACACTCTGTTGACTCATTCCAGGAGTGGTTGTCGTATAAATGTCCTCTGCTTGGTGCACCTTCGTACAGTCAGAGAAAGTTGGTTTGAGTCCGAGGATGATCGGATACCTACGGATGCCATTTTCATAGACATTAGCAAGGCCGTCGATTAGGTACCTCAAACCCTTCCACCCACCACTTACTATTTTTTCCCTTGAAACACCCACACTACCTACTAATTCTTCTCTGGAAAGGGACCTTCGCTGTTTTTATCTTTCCGGCAACCCCCAAATACCCTCTTTTTTCTTTACCGCTACCTGACTATTCTCATCCGGGCAACCACGAAGGCAAGAGTCATGACAATACCCTACCCTTTTCAGTAACCCGTAGCTCTCCAACCACTCTGCAGATTGCAACTTACTAACCCACAAAACATCTACTTCACCGAAACTGAAAGCAAGAAAGTGGAGGAGATTCCCCTGTCCACCACAGGAGTGAGCCAAACAACCCGAACCAAACCCTAGGAACCGGACGCGAGAGATCAGGCCCATCAGTTTTCTATGCCAGCCATGTTGGATATTGGAAATCTGTGGTTGTCTACGTTGGTGATGCAGATGTCTTATTGAAAATCAGGCATGACGAGGATGTGGGTGAAACTCAGACATTCATAAACAGCTTGTTCACCTGGTCAGAAAAATGCCTGATGCCTATGAACTCAGATAAATGCGTTAGGATGTGCGTGGGTCCTACAGATGACAGCACCTACGATACTAGCGGAACTCTTCCGTCACTATTGACTGACAAGGACCCAGGGTAATAGAGAGTTGTGACTTGAAGACCTGTCAATCAGCAGTAGTTTGGAGCTTAAGGGCGATTCGGGCACTGCACAGAACGTTTAAGAAAATGGTGGTGACGTGTTCACCATCTTGCACATATCTTTAGTTAGGCTTAAACCGGAAAACTGACCCAGCTGAAAATCCTTGTCTTAAAGGTGACTCATACCTTTCCAAAGAGTTCAGAGGACTGTGAGTCGTGTGATTCCTGCAATGGCCCGTCTGGCTTACCAGGGTCGACCTGAAGAGTTGAACTTATCCTTATCCTGTCGCAGATGGTTGGGATCCGATCGTGTAATGCAGGATTCCAAAAACATACTTCGTATCAGATACATCTTCACTTTTCCTCCCAACCGGTTGGGACAACTTAGAGGACACGGCGGAAGAATAAAACAGCCAAGGACCAGCGTGGTATCTGCAGTACTAGTCTAAGCGATGAGCAGTCAAGTTCCAGAACCGACTCACACGAAGAAGTAGTGTGCGCATCATCAGTTCAGCGTCCCACATCAATGGTGCGAGCAGAGGAAACTTGTAGTTTTTGAGCTCTCTCTTCCAGGTCTTGAGGCTCGTTCTTTTTATCTGGTTGGACCCCTTCGATGATCACAGAGGTCTTTGCGTCTTCCTGCTTGTAGTTTTCGAGGTAATGATTGTCTATTTGAAGGTAATTTAGTTACAAATTGTAGCCTGGTTCGTTTTGGAGGGGGGGGGACAACGGAGCTGCAGATAAGATCGATCAACCGTTTGCAACTCCTGTTTTTGTAAGCACCTGCAAGTAGGCATTAAGCGCTACTCAAGAAGTGCTAGAAACAGGGTGAGCGCGGAATGAGAAAAAGAGGAGTGAAAAGTACTAATGAAAAGATGATTGTTACTGGTGATAATATGGAGGAGAGATGCATGTTACTGCAGATACTAGGGTTGGGGAATACAAGGATGGAAGGGTGTATCATCAGTTACTACTGACGAATGTTCTTGATAAGCCATTTACGCTCACGTACTCATTCAGTAGTCGTTTGAAGGAGTCGACTGATGTAGCTGTTGCCACTTCCTTCGACAGCACGTTCCACAAAGCACATGCTGTGTGTGAAAAGTTAAATCTGCCTCTCGTCTTCGCCGTGTGGTGGGGTGTGTGAGTGGGGTTCCCACGAGACTGTCGGCTTTTGACCGATAACGTTGTTCTATTTGGGTGGTCCGATTGGTGAACGATATTGTGGGCTGTTATCAGGTTGCCTCGTTTCATTCGATAGCTTAGTGTGAACAAGTTGAGTTGTCTGAGGTGTTGCGTATATGTTCTCCTGTTGGTCCGACTACCAACCTTGTCGCTGTTCCCTGTAACTTCTCGGGAGTATTTGAGTCTCCCTTTAGTAGTGAGGAGAGGGGGACTATCATGTTGGACAACTCTAACAGGTTTTAAATACCATAAGGAATCGTTCTGGGGTTAAAGATCCG
Source organism: Heterobilharzia americana (assembly GCA_944470555.2). Taxonomy (NCBI): domain Eukaryota; kingdom Metazoa; phylum Platyhelminthes; class Trematoda; order Strigeidida; family Schistosomatidae; genus Heterobilharzia; species Heterobilharzia americana. Next base: position 55,032,254 of record OX104128.1, read on the forward strand.
AGCTGCCTTCTTAGGAAGTGAATGATGGCGTTCGCCTTTGCTGCCATTCCCTTATAAATGCCAGTAGTGTCCAGTGTGTGAGAAAAGTTTAGTCCTAGGTCGTTTTCTGTGGACATCTTGGTGATTGCACACTTGCTAAGAGTGTAGCTGATTTTCCTCGCCTCTGGTGTGCGGAGATAAATCACCTTGTATTTCTCCAGGTTAAAGCTTGAACGGTTTGAGGCTGACCAGAACTGCAGCTGGTAGAGGTCATTTTGGAGTATCCTTGGATCCTCCTCGTCACCTATCATCTTCCATATTTTGATGTCGTTGGCGAATAGGAGGATAGACGTGGAGATTTTAGTGGTGAGGCCATTTATGCACCTCGCGAGCTGACACCTAGTTCCTAAAATTCGTCCCTTAAAATAATCTCTGTACTCCTGATTGATAAAAGAACTGTCTGTCGGTTTATTTCCATAGCATGTAACATGTTTCATTGTTTGTCCTTTGTTAGCAGTACCTACGCGTTAGTACTTTGCACCACCATGTTGTTTCGGTAGCCCCGATATGGTAATACTCAACAAGTAACACCATGATCATCCCCCCATGACTAGATAAAGGGTGGTCACCATCGTAGAGGAAACCATGAATTTCGCTTAGTGTTTTTAACTTCATCAAACGTTTGTGCGTAGGTATATGACAAGTGAACACCTGGTCCAAAATCCTATAATCTCTCTATTTTGTAGTAATGTCTTCGGCTTCAGACTAACTTTCACTACCATCGTGCGCACCTTCATCTTCCAACTAAGCTTACCTCTAAACAGTTGGTTTTGGATACCTCTTCAAGTAAGTTTGTAGTCACTACAAAGAACTCACCCAGGTGCATCATGGTTGATCTACTCCTGCGTATTTTTATGCTCCTGTTTCGAATTTCACCTGCTGCTAGCTCTTGTTATTCGCTTTTCGGGTTTACCTAACCAGTCCTGCATTCAAATGGAATCCTAGAAATCGCATTTGTCGGTGTGCACCTTGCCATCAAAACCTTATGACGAACGCGCACACCTCTAGGTCATGACTGTGATGCGGCCCAACCTTCAAGAATATTGGAAGATCTAAACAATAACCGAATAATTCCTAATTTTGAACCGAGACCGCTTCAACACACCTCTTATATGCCATGAATAACGGCATCTAATGTGTAGCCTAACATTGTATACAATAGTCATTTTGCATCACCAAAATGGTCAAACCTGTAAGCTAGTTGGAGTTCATGTAACCTATGTCGTATGAAATATTCGCGTATTATTATTATTATTATTATATTATAATTGTTTCTTGATAAACTAATGTTCTTGCGTTTCTACAGGTTGATCGAATTCTGTTTACTTTAGTTGAGATTCTCTGCTGTAAACCTTGATATGAGTGGTTCAGTGATACCCACTTTTACAAGTTTGGTGAGCACGGTGCAGTGTGGGACGTTATCAAAAGCTTTGGCCAAGTTGAATAAGGTAACGTGAACTGGTTGTTTGTTGTCCCATCTAGTGGTCCAGTCATCCAAGCGGTCACTAAGTTTGTGACACATGACCACCCGGTTCTAAGCCATGCTGGGTTGGATGGACGATGTTACTTCTGTTCAGGTGGTCCTGAACAACATTTGCAACCAGGCTTTCGAATGCTTTGGAAAGTATGGTTAGTAATGCTATTGGTCTTTAGTTGCACGGGTTTTCTCGGCCCCCTGTATTGAAGATTGGTGAAAGGATGAAGCGTTTTCGTCTTTTGTGGGGTTGACTTACTTCCAGTGAGTGGGTGGACAGGCTGAACACAGCTATGGTTAGCACTTGAGCACTTGGACTGCTCAACAGTTCCTCTATCTCACTGCTGTTCAAAGGTTCGCTGGCCGACCCCGCGATCAGATATAAACTCTTATTCGATACAAACTTTTCGGGTTGTAGCTTAACTGTTTGGCCTGTTTAGCCACGTTTCTCTAATGTGTATATTTGTCATTACGAACTCTTATATTACGTAAGTTGCGTAACATCTTGAAGCTGTGAAAGTCTCATTCTCTGACTAGTTGAGAACAAGAACGGACAAAAGATGAGATTTGCTGGATGAGGATTAATATAGGCTCACAGCCTTTAGTTCTAAAACAACAAATCTGACTCTGATTCTGATGACGGATTTCGTCTATTGGAAGATTGAATTACGGAGAATAAACCGCTCAATCCCAAGGTCCGCGAAGTAATCATCAGCTGTTATGGATGAGAAGTATGATGTTATAGTTCTTGGGACGGGTTTAAAAGTACTGCTGTGTCGTTATTGATTACAAACTATTTTCAGGAATGCATACTCAGCAGTTTGATGTCAATGGAAGGGAAGAAAGTACTCCATGTCGACAGGAACAGTTATTATGGCGGTGATACCACATCTATAACACCTATTGATTTGTTATTTGAAAAGTTCAAAATCAAAGGTGACACCAGTAAATTTCAGCGTGGTAAAGACTGGAATGTTGATTTGATTTCCAAGTTTTTGATGGCTAATGGTAATGAGATACTTACTACGCAAATAATTTAATGTAGGGAAACTGGTAAAAATCCTTGTTCACACTGGTGTGACACGATATTTGGAATTTAGAAGTGTGGAAGGCAGTTATGTTTATCAAGCGGGGTGTATTCATAAAGTCCCATGTAACGAAAGTGAAGCTCTCACCACAAGTATGGTGCTGTCATAGTTATTAACGATGCATAGAACTTATGGATCTGTTTAAAAAGCGCCGATTTAGAAAATTCTTGGTTTGGGTAATGAATGTAGATGTGACCAAACCTTCTACCTGGAATAACATTTATTCTTCACCAATGAACATTAACGAAAACAATATTTCGCACGCATTCAGTCATTTCAATATTGATGAGGAAACACAGGTAAATGTGCTTTCTAGAATATACGCTAATTTTGTCGCTGTGTCGGGCTGTTTTTTTATCCATACCTGAACCAAAACGTAAGTGTGCGATTACTATTGATATGGTTCGAAACATAATACCTTGCACCATAATATCTTCAGAAGTTGTTATGGAAGGACAAATGGCATATGGCCGTACTCATAAGTCGCTGTTTTACGGAGATTCAGAATGAAAGTTTCAAAATGGCTACGTATGCTTGAATGAAGAGCATCTAATTGTGTATGGTAAACCTACTCCTCTCGTTTTTAAACTTTTCGACTACTTTTCAGGTGTGAATTCCCAAAAAACTGGAACTTCTTGGTACAAGACTTCTCAGTTTTTTGTCAAAGCCAGACTTTAAGATGTTACTTATACAATACAACTAAAGCATCGCATTCACAGATAATGTTGGTGGCTTAAACACTTCTGATTGTCGAAAATTTCACTGTTCTGACCACCCCATCAAAACTTTGCCACGTAACCCGAAAATCGAACCGTTGGAGGGTAATTAAATGTTGGTTTTCACCCATGGCATCCTAGTCCCATCATGTTATCAATGTCAAGGTTAGGCAGAGGGTACTAGATAAGGAAGGCAAGCCAGTCAACCGGGTAGCGAACGAGGCAAACGGCGTATGCCTAGTCGCCGTCTGCCTCGTCACACAATGTTGGCCGAAGTAGCTTCAGGCTGGAAAAAGGCTTGAGGTGGCCCGGCTAAAAAATGACATCAATGCATGAAGTCTTTGACTGTTGGTTTGAGCTATGCAGACTAGCCAGTTTGGGTCTGCTGGACAAAAACCGGTGGTCGGAAACTCTAGGCGATATGGCTGAGAACCGATGTCACTGGTCGTGCAGGTGTTTACATATTATCCTCATCTTGACGCTGTACCGAATCTCACCACTTTCTCATTTTTCCTCTCTCCCTTCGAGTACTTTATATTTCTCCTGACTAAATTTTCTTTTCCTCACCTTCCACTTAGCTGCCTTTTTACATGATGTGCTGATGAAGTGTGGCAACTCGGACCGTTACGCAGTAATGCTTGATACCAAGTCAATTTGGATGTATGGATGATAGTTGTGCTGCGCATGCGGAGCCACCGCCTATCTTGACGTGCAATGCTGAAGGAAATTGGATTTGGTTGAAAGAAGGTTAACGGTGGCCAGACCAGTTCATGAAGTCTCTGATTGTTGGTCTGAGTCGTGAAGGAAGGTGTAAATTACTTGGGTGGGGTCCTCAAAATAATGGGATTCAGCAGTTAGGGACTCTCGATAAAATGTCTGCGAATCCATCACAGTGGTGCTGGTGTATGCACTCTTTAATTTTTTCGAGAGATTGAATGTTTTAATTAACCTGTTTTTAAATTTTCTATCTTCCCACATACCTTATTCTATTTTGATATCAGTTTTTCTTATCCACTTGTTCTTTGTATACTACTGTGAAATGTGGCAACCTGAACTGGTGGACTTCTGTGAGGTTCTACGTTGATCTTGTCTATCTTGCGTGGTGTTTTGATAATGTGTAATAAAAGGTGAGAACTGTATCAGAAATCTCTTGGTTCCGTAGTGTATTTTAAGTTGTGGTGTTGAACCACGCTTTGAAACTCGCTTCTTTCCACCGGGTCCGTAAGGAGTATCCCTCTTACATTTATTTAGTTTTATTATAGATGTGCGGATGGACAGAATTTCAGTTTCCAACCAACTTCGTAAGGATTGACTTATTTCCTGGAGGATATCTGTTTCATTCAAAGTACGCGAATGATGTAATCTTATTAATCAATGACTCTGATAAAATACAGTCTTCTGAATGCACTGGACGGAAATACGTGGAGCTGTGGCTTATTGGTTTCGAGAGTTGACTCTACCGATGGGTCACTGGTTTGAACGCCGCTTCACTTGCCGAGGTTTGGGCATCCACGTAGTACCATTAGCCCTCACACAATAGGTGTGACCCATTGCCTACTACACGAAGATGCACGTGGTTGCTGAATTCATTGAGACTTCGATTCGGGCAAAAATATGATGTATGGCATGCTTTATGTGCCTTTCAAATGTAAGATGAGTTTTCAGAGCTAGTATGCACCAACCACTAACAGATAAGGAGTGAAATGTGGCGATCACTTGTAGAATTACAAGGACCAAAGAAGGTTGCCGATGAAATCTCTACTGAAATACAAAAGCCCCACTTGACATTTGCCAACTCACATATCTAGTACCAAAGAGATATCTATTTACCTATCGAAAGACGAGTTTGTTGTGCAATATCCCATTTTATTCTGGTATGTGGCTATAAAACCGTTGAAAACGGATGTGAAGTTATGTGTTTCAACCACATATATCATGTCAGCAATGTTAAGTTAGGTATAGAGTACTAGGCAGGAAACGGAATTCAGTCTGGTTGTGAAACCCTTACCAGTGACTTGAACTTGTGTTTAGCATGTCGAACTACTGACTGTGTGGATGTGATGTTAGTCAGAGTAGGGCTGTGTTGAAGAAGTCTAACGGACGCTAGGCCAATATTCTACATTTCATACTGACTTGGTTTAAGTTGTGTATGAAGGTGTAGGCTACCTGGCTGTGATCCTTGAGGTGTGAGGAATCAGTGGTTGAAGACCCTAGATCACATAGTTGTAAATTGATCACAATGACTCAGTTGTGTACGGTTTGTCACTGGCCGTCTATTTATACTCCCATCCCTCATGACTTTTGTAGACTTTTTTGTTACTCGTTCTCTGCCTACTTATTCTTTGCCTTTTGTTGTGTATTATGCCCAATTTAATCGAAGCACTTCGATGCGTAGTTCTGCATTGATCTGTCTGTCCTTCCCACTTAAAATTGTTTATACAGCATCTTAAAATTTTTACATCAAATCTTTCCCATCTACTTAAGCGGTTTGAAGTTCACAGAAAAGTCACTCAGTCAGTTATCATCAACATGGGACCTAGAATTGCTGCATGAAGGTTCGAGTTGTCATATCTCATATCAGTGCATCAAGGTAAAGGACTCTAATATGAAAGCCAACGAAATGAGAAAGAAAGTAGCCAAAAGTACTAGACAGTCGAAAAAAGAGAAAAGGACGCAATGGAAAAGTGATTGAACTCCGTTAAACGATTTGGATGACGATAATGTGTAGACACATCTGTATCACTGAGACCGATTTCGAGCCATATCACCTAGTCTCCAATCACCAATATTGGTTGTCACACGAACTTAGACCGGGAAGTCTGCATTTCCCCCACACTACTCAGATCAACAGCCTGAGACTTCATGGACTGATGCCACTTGTAAGTCTGGCCACGTTTGGTCGTCTTGCCAAAATTCACGTCAGCTAACATTACGCAACAGAGAGGCTGGTTAACAAGCATGTATAGCAGATGTCTCGGTCACCTCAGTTGATGAAAGTTCACAACCTCGTCGACTGACTTCCCCCTTCTTCCCAAAGCTTTACACCTGACTTCTACGTTACTGATATGATGGCACCACAACCCGGGGTCTATGCCTCGAAGGTGGTGGTGGTGGTGGTCGAACACCTGAAGCCTTCTTATGTCTTTCAGTTTTAATGACCATGTTTAACGCACATATAATAGAACAAAGCGACCTGTAGCGCAGTACATTCGACCCCTAATCGACAATCGGATATCACAGCGGTGTCATAAATAACGTAAGTTGGCGAATGCCAAGAGAGCATATTGTATCCGTGCAGAGATTTCATCGATCACTGGTCCACCTTTGTCGATTCGATTTCCGAAGTGGTTAATGCTACTAACCACTTCACTGTCTATTGTTGGAGAAAGCACCAACAACGACCAGTCCTGGAGCAACATTTTTCACTTGGGTGGTGGGTGAGAAACATATTTCAAACATTCTCAAGTTGTCATTAAGATGTTCATAGGACTGTCTTTTCAGCGTCTTCACCTTACAGAGATGTATCATCTGCACACTGTAGACCTACTAGGGATTCTCCTGTAACAAAATCAATGCCATACTGAGATGGAAATCTCAATAAGTATGTCCATGATGAAGTTAAATAAGGATAGAGTGTGGACGTCTTCGACAGACGCCACTTGACGTACGGAAAAATTGAAATCTACTTAGTAACCTTGTGCACATTCCTGTAGTAGGCAACGAGCCACACCTATTATGAGGGCTTATGATACTACTTCGGTAGATGGATCGGTGTTCAAACCCGTGACCCACCGGTTGAAACTCGACTGTGAAGAAGAATGAACCACAGTTGCATACTTGATGTATGCAACTTGCGTGTAACCTCGTCATAGGCTGTAACATACCACTTGTGTTGGAATGCAGAGCTTTTATTTAGATGAATTAATTTACGACCTTTCTATCGCCACAGTCGAATTCATCTTTTATTTCAATGAATGTGGCTTTTGTGGGATGCGAGTAAGCGTTTTTGTGTCCTCGAACATAGTGGAGTGTTAAAAATATGCCCAAAAGCTGGTCTGAAGCGTATCAGTTTTCCTGGTTTCACTATTCCTGAGTTTCACCTAGGTGTGATGATTGTAGGATCTTAGGCGCTGTTCGTCAAACTGATTCCTTCTGTGAAGACTGGAACAATCAGCGACTGAGATCAGTCAGGTGAGATCATATCTGATTTCCATACGCTAGCTAACACTTCAGTCAATCTTGAAGCAAAACTTGGGCACAGTGGTAGATTGTAATTCAATTTTTTTCTTTTTATTAGAATTGTCAAACATTGAAGCTGTATTATTCAGTGGATAACATTTTGGACGTAAGTTATTGTTTATATTCACATCAGGTGGTGTGAGTATGAACAACAAATTATGCCCAAAACATTGTCCAGTAAGCAGTACTGTTTTACTCTATGACTTCTAATGAACAGACTGAAATTGAATTCGATTAATCGAACTAGTAATACTCCACGAGTTTTTCTATACTACTGGTACTAATTGGTATGGGTGTCTTAATAACATCAGAACCAATTTCTGGGTGATGAACCAGGGAGCACCTCTATCCAGCTTTTCCCATATCTGGCTAGCAAAGAAAACGTTCGTTAGATGAGATATTTCACTAACTCTATGGCAGTCGTTACAAACTGGGTTACAGCTTTCGCGTTTATTTCTTTTCGTGATCCATATGAAGGAGACTGATAAATAACGTACTAAAATAGATAACCAGTAGGAAGAAACCAACTCTTGTAATCTGCATGTATGGCTTGAAAAACTCGATTAAAAGCATTAAAGAGTATCCTGGAGGAGAAACAGAATTCAAACTTGGAAAATCTCTGCAATATAATTTGCTAGTGTCCGTCTTCAGTAATGATGCATTCAGGCCTACTTTCCTTCTGTTGAAGGGCCTCTGTTACTTCAGGATCTGACTAAATGATAGGCAACTTAGGGCTAGACAACGGCCAGTTGACCTATTCATCAAAGTGTTCCGCTCATCTTTACAGTTATCTCCACTGTAAGTAAATCACTAACCTATCCAACTCCGCTTTGGTTACACTGATCATTGACTTTCTTCCACCCCAGTTTCATTAGTGTTTAAATGACTATCTCCTACCTGTCACTGCTGTTTTTTCGTCTCTTTATCCCTCGTTGCCCGCTACTACTTACAGTCACTGCTTAGACTCTCTATTAGTCTGTACCTAGGTCGCTCCCACTCCTCATTGTGGACGTAGCCTATAGGAATGCGTTCATGTGCATCCACTGATTTGAATGTGACATGCAAAATTCTTTTACGCTTTCTGACTTTTTCCCGAGTGTTGGTTACGGTTTTCAACGCTGTTTTTATCTCAAACTAAGGATTGGATTAGGCTTTTTCGAAGTGACTGAAGTTATCCTGTTCTGATAATTGTCTTACGATTTCCTCGTTAAAAACAGTACTCTCATCACCGAACTACGCTAGGAACATGCTTCCAGTCGTATTTCTTTCGACTCTCATTTGGACACAGACGTACGTGTGCTAAAACCAACGTGCGATCACTACCCAAGCACGTGCACCAGAGCAACCATCTCCCACCGAATTCTCTAACAAGTGATAGCGATATGGTCGATTCGTGACATTCATCCATTTGAGTTCGGTGGAAAATGTCTCGATTTATATTTAGGATTCATGTTGGCTAAAAATTGGTTGCTAATTGAGCGCAGTTGTTGGTGATCACCACTATCCGTGCATTCGTTTAGGATTCCGAAAATACCACCTAATCGTCTTTCTGCTTGGCTTAGCTTAGCCAACTGTCCATTGAAATCGCCCATTATGATAATCGTATCTCCACATTTGGCTTTCAGTAAGAGGCTAACGCAGTTTTTGGTAAGACCCATGTTTCCTTTTATGCAAACTGCTGTCAATGTATAAACAGAGACTACAAAAAGGTAATAGATATTTTCACTACCAGTTTTACTGCACCATTCAGTTGAACAGCACACGTGTGATTGTCAACTGGAATTCAGCACCGTCTACCTTAGAAATTAGCACAATGCTAGCCATCGAATTTCTAACAACTCGGAGGTAAATTTCGAAGATTCACCGGATTGATCCGGTGACTTGTATCCTGTGTGGACAGCTCAGGATCACAGCGTACATCCATCATTCGAAATTTGAGGGTGTAACATTTCCTAGTGTTATGAACTTTACTACTCATAAGTAACTAATGCTTTTGCGTACAGTTTTCTACTTAACACTGACTGGCTACAGTTTTTCCTATTGTTATTTTATTGATTAAAGCTGTTAAATAGCATTTAGCCAGATTGAACTTGTTATGTTCACCTTTTGCCAACTGTAGCTTATACGTTGTTTTCTGTTGTATCACCTAGAATGAATATAGAAATTTATACATTCATTAATAAATATAGAACCCCATTTAACCACTGATTAACGAAACAATACAGCGAAAATAATTATCTTTTTGATAACTGTTCTGACTTTATGAAAACTCTCGGGTACTCTTATTCAGGTGGATCTGGTACAGTTTCGACAGACTCCTGTTGTTTGATTTGGCATTAGGTTCGGAAATTGAAAGTATGATTTTAGGAGATTAGGTATAGTAATCTGCTGGTTTAGATCATTAACAGCTTTCTCGGGGTGGAAAGTTGAAATGACTATTAGAGGCCTGATGCTAGCAAAGGTAAGTAAGGTAGGTTGTGGTCAGTTTGGTTTCATATGCTGCTTGAAGCGTCAGAGAGCAGTTTTCCCGCAAGTTGTTTCTACAAAGTACCTAAAGGAGGAGAGAGATTAGTTTTGCGTAACCGTGCAATCCAAGAGATATTGCAACCGGTCACATCTAGTCTTTTTGTAAGATTTCGATTTGAGTTTGCTTTGAATCCAGCTAGAAAACTTATACAGTGCAGGGAGGAATGTGCTTTTGGAGCTGACATTTTCCTAACCTTTTTCGCACAGAAAAGGCGGTATCAGCATGAACTGCCAGTTATCTGCGGGGTTCATTTACCCCGACCATATCGTAAGCTATTAGAGAATGATCGCAACTTACCTTAGAACTATTGCCAAAGCGTTCCTAGTATGGTAAGACTTTAAGGAACAGGTAATCATCCCTATTAATCGTTGGGTCATTATTGATACAGAAGCTTGACCACCACGTCAAGGTATCGATCAGAAAGATGAAATGTACGTAGTAATTTGGCAGATGCTAACGTTTTTGGAGGTTCATGTTTTGCAGCATATTGATTTTTATTTATATCATTATTACTCAAATTCTTTTTATTTACTCAACTGATATAGTGTAGTAGAATAGCACTTCACATACTTATACCAGATTTTGTTTTTACAGTGTCTATGTCTTTCAGTTTGACTAATCTCTATGTTATTAATATCTATTTGTCATTTCTGTCATTCTGTTGTTCAATAATTCTTTCCCTTATTCAGAATTTTATTGGGCATGCTATTTGTTTGTTCCAAGATGATTCATACAAGGAAAACATGTCTGCTGCTGAGGTGATAAGTCGTATACAACTTTACAGTCAATCAGTTTGTCGATTCGGCAAATCTCCTTATCTTTATCCCCTTTACGGACTGGGTGAATTGCCTCAAGCTTTTGCTCGTCTTTGTGCCGTTTATGGTGGTACTTACATGCTGGATAAACCAATTGATGAACTAGTAATGGAAAAAGGAAAAGTTGTTGGAGTTAAATCGGGTAACGAAATTGCCCAGTGTGATATGGTTATTTGTGATCCAAGTTATGTGCCTAATATGGTAAAAAAAGTTGGTCAGGTAAGTCAAATATTCGTGTGAACACAAATTAAAATGTTTTAGTATATTTCAGTATGTAGATTGACAAATAATCAGTAATTTCAAGCTAATAATCTTTGAGTGTGGCAAAAAGGTATGCTCAGTAGTTAAGTTGTCTAACCCAATGATTTATAGCTCACATTTCTTCATTGTTCACATCATTAGAGTAGTATTTCTACAGTACTGTAAACACAGGTTATTATGGTATAATCCCACTCCATTGAATCCACTATTAGGAAGCAACTATAGTTGTACATGTATTGTATATTCATGGTTTCCTGTTGGTCGTTTTCTACGACTCAAAAAGTGCAGTCCACTTCACTATTGAGCCACTTATTGCTATAAGTAATTAATAGGAACTGTTCATCATTGAAGACCAAACAGAATGATGCTGTTGGGTGGACTGTCATCGAGTATTGTACTTTATGAATAGCTATCAGGGAACAAAGTGACAATTTTTCCACGCCTTTTACTTTTTGTTCAAAGTTAAAAGACAGAAAAAATGGGATTGCAAAAACGTATATGCGGTCTACAATCTCTGTTTGCAAACAAAGAAGCACTTGAAAAACTCAATGAAAAAAACATTGTATAACAATTTCAAACCTATTATGCCTAATTTGGTCTGCAATGTGGGTGGAGCTAAAACAATGTATGGGTTTTACAGCAAGCCCACGGGTCTGCTACCCAGTTGCATTTCATTTGCTGAGTGTTCTCACTTTGAATTATTTTTTTTACATAGTTTATATCAGGTAACTAAGAAATTAAATTGCTCAATCTGATGAGTACATACTTTAGTCCAAAATAATACTTCATGTGTCATTATTAGCTTGATTTTACGTTATACACTCCGGATTAAATTAAAGTTCATTCATGAATAAAGAAAGCTTATTCTCTATTGATTACCTTTAAGGTTGTACGTGCTATCTGCATCTTAGTACATCCGATCTCAGGTGTGCACAATTCTTTGTCAACTCAGATCATTATTCCTCAGAGTGAAGTTGGTCGTAAACATGGTAAGATTATTAGATGTGTACACATCCCACTAATTTTAACCATCTTTAGATATCTACATTTCTTGTGTCTCCCATCCACATAATACCTGTCCTGAAGGTTTCTTTTTGGCTCATGTTGCAACCATCGCCGAAACAGACGAACCAGAGAAAGAGCTTGGGCCTGGTTTGAAAGTTCTTGGAACAATTGAGCAAGTATTTTATTCCACACAGGATCTGTTTATGCCAATTGATGATGGGCGTGAATCTAAGGTTGGTTTGCTGCTGAAATTAAACATTCTCCTTATAATCTAATGGTGAATAATAATATATTTCGGATCATACAGATTCACGTTGGGTACTATTTGAAATTTGTTGCCAACCCTATTTTTCTCTCTTACTGCATTATCTGTAAGTTTGTCTTTCATTCAACCAATGTTTGATAGTTATACAAAATTTAGAAGTTCATGACTGTAGTCAGAAAGCAGTCTGGCTCTTCGTTGTCTTTGTCTTTGTCTTTGTCCCATGTCTATATCGTACCTTACTTTCATTGTGATATGTAATGTACTGAACAACGACTTCCTAATATTCATCTAAGATCAACCGCCAGATCTGCCACAACTACTACATTCATCTATCAAGCTATAATTTCGACAGCTATATGAAGACGCCACATGCCAAGCGATTCACATTGAAAAGCAGCTCAGTGATGCCTTTGAAGTGAAGACAGGAGTAAGACAAGGTTGCCGCCTACTATCACCCATGATCCTCCTGATTGTGGTCGACTGAACTGAACTAGACTAGATCATGCAACAAACTGTGAAGAGCGGAAAGATGGCGATACTCTGAACCGATGAAAGACCCTAGAAGATTTGGATTTCGCCGATGATGATTTATGTCTAATGTCTTCTCGCACAAACTCGAAGATCTACAGGCAAAAACCAACAAGTTGACAGAAGAGGCAGGGCAGTGTAGACGGGACTTCGTTCAGGTGAAGGTAGAGAGGACATAGGTGATGAAGATACCCAGCCACCACCAACAACAACAACAAGCACCAATCACCATCAACAGGAGAAACCTAAAGGAAGTAGTATCTTTCACCTACCTACCTACCTACCTACCTAGACACGCAGGATCGTTTCAACTACAGGCCGTGGCACAGTTCACGACGTCAAAGCCAGGATCGGAAAGACAGCAGGACACGCCTTCATTAATCAGATCTACTGCACTCAGCATAAATCGTGAACAACATTATTATTATCAATCAAGTAAGTCAATGATTCTATGTGATGATGGTTGAGAGACTTGGCGCGTTACGAAAAGCATTCCCAGTAAACTTCAGACATACATCACATTAACAGCTGCCACCTACGCTCACTCGATACTGAATATCAGATCAGATGGCTAGAATAGTAAGAATAAACAACGAGGAACTCTGGGAACGAACGAACCATGAACCTATCGCCCATCAAATATGCAGAAGAAAGTGGAGATGCATTGGATTGGGCAAAAACTGAGGGTATCGTTTGGGGACATCACGCGCCAGTCTGGGTTCTTTAGTGGAACCCGCATGGGAAACGACGAGTTGGGCGTCCCAGCTGAGGGTGACATAGATGAGACCGTGTGAGTAAGAAATGAAAGCTTCTGTGCATTAATGGAGCCAGGTTGAAAAGACTGCAAAGAAGAGAGTGAAATGGCGGCGTGCACCTGAAGCCTTTTGTCCCACTAGGAACCCAGGGGATAAATAACGACAAATAATCAAGCTGTAGTGACACACTAGGGTCTGCTGTGAACTTCGTGAAACAATAACTGACACTCAAGTTGATCTTTCCAATTTATATGTAACATTTTCACTAAAATCTGGTTATTAAAGATCATATACTGTTCAATATTATTGAACCAGTAGATAAATAGGAGTTTCTGACCATTCAGTCTTAGATTCTGCACGAAAACTAACTTCCAGTTGTATAATTCTTATATCTCATCTGTTCAGTAAACTTTGGGATCAAAATTTGACCCAGTAGAGTTGAATAAGTTGGACGTTGGGTAAATGGACTGAAAATATATTTCATTTATAATCCTATTTTTTGTTTTTTACTCGATCAGCATACTTTTTCAACTATCATAACATTTGATTTATGGTCACTGACAGCCATCACTAGATTTAATGGTACCACTATATACTTGAAAAAACAAACGAGAAAGCTAGAAACAAAAGTTGGAGCAGAATATTGATAACGTTATAAAATCTGGTTGAAGATGCAAGGACACAATACAAGCACTTATCGATGAGCAAAAGTATAAAAAACAATTTTATTTAAACTTTAGCATGAAGTAAAATTATTGTGTTAATTAAAGGATAGTGGGGGCAACATGATTTATAAATATTGACATGAAAGTAGTTCAAAAAACCTTAGACCAGTTATAGCGAATTTCTTCATGTTGCATCAAGTTTGTTAAGATGAAATGTAATCTCTACCCCCGTTTTAAACCATCAACTATTAGTCTTAGTGGTATGGAGGGTGTTCAAGTCAACCAGCTGCCATTTTTCTCAGGTTGACAGAAATGTTTATTTAAAGAATTACGCATGTAGTTACATATCACTCACACTGGTTTCAGAATTCAGATTTTTAAATCTATGCCCTTAATTTTTTGCTGACTTTTGTTTTATGACTTTTTTCCGCGATTACTTTTCTTCAGTTGTGCTGTATATATTAAAGTTGTGGCAGTATGAGTCTGTTTGAAGTATGAAATGGATTCAATCGGTGGTTAATTACGGTTCATATTAAAATTAAGTGGTACGCTAGAAGACTATGTCTAGAATTTTATGCGTATTTCAGGTATTTTGTAAATGGAAACTATTTAAATTGGTATAAAACAGTAAAAATGTTAGTTGTGCATCTCCATGAGCTTTATAGCTTTTTTAAAAATTTTCCCACCAGTATCTGACTCCAACTACTAAGTTGAATGGTTTCATTTCCAAACTGGATTGTTTAGCCTACACTTTTGTAATGAAGTTGATGGTATTACTCTAACAGTTATCATAACCCTTATACAATGACCTTACATATTGACCTTATGTTTTTCAGGTCTTACGCTTTCAATAGAAAAATCATTGTATTTTTGAGATGAATGAGGATTTTTAATTTAGAAGTAGTATTCATCATGGACTGAAATCAGTTGGGGAACCATTGGAAATCTGGGAGCAACGGATAACCAGCTGTTTTGTCCTAGTATAGGACTCCTCAGCAGTGCGCACCCACGACCCGGCTAGGGATCGAACTCAAGGCCTTCAGGTTTCACGGCGAACGCGTTAACCATTCAGCCACTGGGTTGGTTTCCGGTGGTTCACAATTTCCAACTTCTGTCAATTCACGACATA